>PVLD010004649.1:0-122532 GCA_004027595.1 Dinomys branickii
GATTAATTGTCTGACTAATTTTGCATGTCTGTATATGGGTTCATATATTTACACTTCGAAGATATCAATGGATAAAGCAATAACCACTGTTGAGACCATGTCACCTTGTCTATAGATTAGTTGTGATTGTACTATTTTTTATGCTAATTGGTGTCTGTTTGTTAATATGTTTTTGTACTTTTATTTAAAAAAAAAAAAAGAAATCCACCTTGAGGGGACTGCACTGGAGACCTTCTGGGAACAGGCAACTGAAGAGAAAGAAGGACCTGGAGATCTAGTCACAAAGGCAACAGAGGAGGTGACCACAGTGGTGCACAGCTGGAATCCTGGTTACTTAGGAAGCTGAGGCAAGAGGAACACAATTTCAAGACCGGCTCGGGTAACTTCACAAGACCCTGTCTAAAAAATAAAAAATAAAAATGGACAGGGTTGTAGTTTAGTGGTTGAGTGCTTGCCTGACATGCAAAGTGCTAGGTTCAATCTCCAAAAGACAGCAAAGGACGGCATCTCAGTTTCCATAGCCCCATTTCATCTCTCTTGGAGGAACTGTTCAAGGGATCAGTACAGGAGGCACGTTGGTAAATATGGGGTCAGGCTGTGGTGCTGGCTCATCAAGACCCCCAGATAGTGGCTTTCCCTGCATCAGTTCTGCTGTGTGATTCTTATGGGAGACCCCGAGTTTGTGCTGTCCTGCCAGGGACCAGCCAAAACCTGGCTCTGGTTAAACCTCTTTTTGATAGACATCATTTCTTTAGACATATCAATACCCAAACTTATGATCAAGACTTGCTCTGGCCTGAAAGCAGTTTTACTCTCTGATATCTGATAAACAGAGTGATAAACAGCAGCAACACTATGTCATTTCTGGATGCTTTTTGGTGCCCTCAACTGTCATATACATTATATCAAGGAATCTTCACAAAACTGTGCAAAGCAAGTGTCTTTTTCCTATTCCAAATGAGAGGCAAGGAATCTGAGAATCCTTAAGGAATCTGAGAGTTAAGTAATTTATCCAAGATTACATAATAATTAGTGAAAGAGTGACAATTTGAGCCTAGTTCTGTCTGATTTTAAGGCTCATAACTATTTTTAAAATATTTATTGAGCACTTACTATGTATTAGCCTAAGTTTTGCTACCTCTACCTGGTAGAATGCCATGCTGTTTCTAGGGTTTTCATTTTGAGACAGGGTCTTGTTAAATTGCTGAGGCTGGCCTTAAACTTGTAACCCTCCTGCCTCAGCTTCCCAAGTGGCTGGGATTACAAGTGTGAACCACCACGCAAAGCTTACAGTTATTACCAGGATTCTGAATTTGAATAATCTTGCTTTTATCTGAAATTGGCACCCTTGGTTGCGGTAAGAAGTACAACAGAAGGAAGTAACAACAGAAGGAAAGGTATAACATGCAACCAAGTCGAAAGGCCCCACGTCAGCGACTTCCCCTGGAGTAGGGACCTTTGTGATGTCAGGCCTCTGTGTTACTCTCTCTTATCTCTTTCTTTGTCAAAAGCCAGCCGCATCACCTCAGCAGCCTGACTCTCCATGGAGGAGGAGGTGAGGAAGAGGGTGATGTATCTGTGTGCAGGCCTAGGCTCAGTGGTTTGAGAAACAAGAGATTCTTCTCCCAGCAGAGAAGTCCTGGGAGAACTCCCAATAGCTTGTTCTGTTTGGATCACATGTGTCAACCAACCAATCAATCACTGTCACTGGGAGGAGCTGAGATTCCATTGTGAGTCCCATACAAGCTCTGGTATAGCAGCTGGAGATGCAGCTCACTGGCAGGGCCCTTGCTGGGCATGTGTGAGCCTCTAGGCTTAATCCCCAGCATCACAAAAACAAACAAAACCAATCAACCTGTTCTGAAGTTGGCTGTGGCTGTTAATACAAAAGGGTGATGGACATAAAATGTTAAAACTACCATGCTCCCCTTCGTGTCGATATTTAAACTTAGGGTTTATTTTACAACACATTTAGTACCAAAAAGATATAGTATTCCCAGGATAATCTGTTTTAAAATTTTTATTGGTACATTTTAGATATACACAATGACAACATTAATGGTAGGGTGATTGTACCTCTCCATGATATATTCCCAGGATAATCGTAAGGTTCTCATTCAAAATTTTTGGAGGTCACTTTATGGTCGCCTACACAGACTATCTAAGGGGCTGGTCTGTTGGGTTCACTGGGCCACCAAGTACCTAGGCACCAGCGACATAAACTAAACTTGAGCCCGGAGCAGTCATGCTGTGGGTATTTCTGTGTACACCCAGTTTCACACACAGGGAAAGATGAGCAGAGTTAGCATGTTCATGGGCGAAGAGGGAGCTGGCGTTGGGCGAGTCTCCTGGGGGAGGAATCTCATCTTTGGAAACTGGGGAGAAGGCCCTGAGGCTGCCAGGCTGATAGCCTTATTGGAAAGCTGAAGGCGAGCAAGCCTGGGACTTAGATAAAAGTTCCAAGAGATCCTGAGCTACTTGAAAATAAAAGCAATAGTAGGTAGACGGTGTAGCTCAGGGGCAGGGTTCTTGCTTAGCATGCTGGAAGCCCTGAGTTCAGTCCCCAGTTACGGAAAAGAAAGTGCTTTTAAGTCCAACATGTAAGCGTTTCCCCTCTCTTCCACTATTCTATGGGAGGAGGGCCTGTGAAGACTTAAGAAGCTACGTTTATTTGCTACAATATTGTGACCGTCAGATTTATTCTCTAGAAACATAATTCTGGCTATGGGTTTGAGGACGCAGTGGGGTGCAGCGGGGCAGGAAGCAGCTAGACAATTTACTGTGCTCCACCAGGGCCAATGCCACCCTGGAGAAAAACAGCAAAATGTTGGAGGGGCAGTGGTGCATGGAATATTGAACTGGAGGTGTGGTGGAGACCAATGGCTGGTTGGAGATAGTGTCTCAGGGAAGAAGGTTGGCTGGCTGGTACCATCCTCCACCAAGGTTCTGGTTTAAAAAACCAGAAGGAAGGTACCATTCACCAAGGTGAGGAACTGGAAGGAAGAGGAGGTTTGGGTCTGGGGTAGTCTGAGTTTTGGACAGGTTGGCTGTGGAAGTTTATACCTGTGTGTACACACACAGACACAGACACAAGCATACACATACACTCATACACACATGGCTGTCTCAAGTTAGGCAACACACAAATCCTGTTGATTCTTTCCTTGATTTTTTTCATATTTGTTTTTCTTTTCTATTTTTTCTGTCATCACACTTCCATTACAAAAGAAACTTAGGCATACTACTCTTTTTTGTCCTTTTGAGGCAGAGTTTCACTATGCAGTTCAGGCTGGCCTTGAACCCACTTTGTAGCCCAGGCTGGCCTTAAACTCACAGCAGTTGTCCTGCTTCAGCTTCCTGAGTGCTGGCATTACAGGTGTGTGCCACCTTACCCAGCCTATATATTACATTTTGTCTTTTTTTTTAAGTATTTAGTGTTTTGTGAGGTGGGCACCACCGAGGGAAAATGCTTCCATGCTTCCATACGGGTGGGCATGGGTAAGTGGAGACCCTGAGGAGGTGTTCTCAGAATCGAGACTGACAGTCTTTCAGGGTGGAAGGTCTGGAGTAGAAACTAGCTGGGATATCCTCAACAGGCAAACTTGTGTGCTTTTACAGGAGCCCCCTCAGCTTAATGGCTGCCCCATGAAATGCTCTTCCAAGCCTACCTCCTGATGACATCCAATCTGGAAAGTGAAAACCTTTCCTGCACTTCTACTAGTCACTTTGTTACAGGGCTGCAGATTCATCCACCTCAAAGCTGGGATTTTTGAATCATCTTCAGTCTCACAACTGTCCACAGCCTTCAGCTGCCCTAAAGACCCCTCTCAAGAAGGCTCACCAAATAGCTCCCAATAGCTCTGCTCATGGTCCGCCCTCCCTGAACTCAACTGTCTCCGTTTGCTTGGCCTAGAACTCCCAGCGCGGTATGCTCCTTCCCATCTCTGCAGCCATGCTCTTGGCGTGGCCTGTGCATGCTTGCTTCTTTCTTTCTTCCCACCGGATCCTTTACTTTTACTCTTGGTGGTGGTGCAGATCGAATCCAGGGCCTGGCTCTTGCTAGGAGAGTGCTCTACCACTGAGCTGCACTGCCAGCTCTCCCGAGGTCTTCAACCTCAGGGCTCAAGGTCCAGATCCTCCCTGCAGGCTGCTATTTCCTCCATTCCGGCCCAGGCGGAGCCGGTCCTTCTATAGAAGTGTCCAGATCCCTGTCCATCCTCTTCCCAGTAGTTTGTTCCCGTAGGGCCTTGTTTTGCAATTCCTCTTTCGTTTCCACTCTCCTCGAGAGGGGAACAAAGATCAGGTCCATGCGGCCTTGCTCTGGAGCGCCTCGCATACTTCTGTGGAGGAGGCAGGCGCTCGGGGAGGGTTTGTTGACTTGAACCGTGAAGTACTTTTTTCTTTCTCATTGGGCTTATCTCTGCCCCTGTAAATGAGGTCGATAATGGGAAAGCAGTTGAGATTGAGCTTGTAAAGTGGAAGAATAAACAAGAGGCAGGAGATTTTCATGAAACTTTATGATACAGTATTAAAAATCCTAATTACCTACTACATCTATTTTTTAAGCGTCTTAAAAAAGTATTTAGAGTTTCATCCTGAAGGCATTTTGGCATATATTTGAAGTACTAAAAGACTTACAAATACTCATTACTAGAATTGTTTCTAAAATATTTTGCAAAAAAAAATGAACTTGTTTTAATCCAAAAGTCCATTTTCCCCCTCAAATATTTCATAGCAAGACTTATTAAGTTTTAACCTATTTTGACTCTACATTGATTTAGGACAAGAAATAAATCTCATTTCTTTAAAAAAAAACTAAATAAGATACTTAGCTTCAGTTTGTTGGCATAGTGTTAAATTTAGTTCTACATCTAAGACTTCAATAGAATATTCCTTGAGCTAAAAATGACCAAGATACATCTTGATAAAAAGGAGAACACTCAAACTGTTCTTCAGAATGAATATTTTCCACCTAACAAGCTCTACTATTTTTGTTATAGAATTAGAGGAGTCAACTTAAAGGATATTTAAGTCAGCAGAAACTGTTCTAGGTAAATGAATTCAATCTTCACGGTCACTGACACACAATATAATCTTGTTTCTCTGGGGATTTTATTCTTTAAGTAACTAAGTGACTCACAAGTTCAGAAAATATTTTCTAGTACAGGTAAATCTCAGCTTAGCATGAAATATTCTGAATATTTCTTCTCCTCTTCAAATGAGTATTTCAAAAATAACAGCTTCTTCCTGGAAGGTGTAATTGGCTTTTGGTTAGGAATGTCTACAAATGATTGTCTTTTGTGGAATGTATTTTAGGATAAGGTAGAATATATTTTTTCTTTTCTCCATCAAAATCCTACTAATACTTTAGGCTTTAATTCAAGTGCTACCTGTTTTATACAACTTTGTCCTATTTTTAGGCACAATGAATCATCCATTGCACTTATTTGGGGGAAGGAGTATTATCTCTTTTAATGTTTGTTTCAATTTATCAAATTCCGTAGTTGGTGTGTATATTTGGTTACACCCTAAAAGTCTATAAGCTCTTCTTGGAAACTATAAATTATTCAGCTCTGTGTTTCCCTTTGTATCTCACCATTGTTCTTGGCGAGTATATGTGCTTGGTGAGTTAATATATTTAATTTTTAACTACTTTAAAGGTTTTATCAAAATAAAGCATAAATATTGTTAAAGAGTGCTATAGAATCCTGGCATGGTGGTGCACATCTGTAATCCCAGAATTCTGGGAGGCTGAGGCAGGAGGATGGCATGTTCTAGCTTGGCCTGGGCAACTTAGTGAATTCAAAATTAAAAATTAAAAAAGGACTGTGACTGTAGCGCAGTGGGAAGGGCCTGAGTTTAATCCCCAGAGCCAGGAGAGGGAAAAAGACCTGTAGAGGGTTTATAGTAGAGAATAATAACCTTTTCCTCCCCTTTTTTTTGCCACTTTTAATTCTTAGGTGCTTTTGTTCTTCAAGCTTTTGTTTAAAGTTACCTTCATTTCACTACATAGTGTAGTTATTTATTTTTATTTATTTATTATTTATTTAATATATATTTTTTTCAGATACAATCTCACTACACAGTTCATGCTGGCCTTGAATTCACTATGTAGTCAAGTCTGGTCTCGACCTAGCAACAATCTTCCTGCCTGAGCCTCCTGAGTGCTGAGGTTACAGGTGTGTGCCACTGTGCCCAGTTTAGCGATTTCTTCTTTAATTTAGACATTTTTCTATTGATTTCCTATTATGGGAGATGCCTATTATGAGACATGAGAATTATTTTTCCTCTTTTGGTTCTCAGGACCAAACCCAGGGCCTTATGCATGCTAGACAAGTGCTTTACCATTGAGCTACATCTCAACCCTGAGAGAGGAGGATTTAAAAACTTACCTCCTTATCTACCTTTATCTCCAGCTTAGGTTGTGTCTGTTTCTCCAGGGCTTTACCCAGTTCCTGGAAACGGGACTTTTCTTCGGTACCTGCTTGAGCCTCCTGGCTTCCTGTCACGTCTGGATAGATTTTCCCCCATGGCTGTTTGAAGGTGTCATTTGAAACTTTCTTTCTTCTTCGTTGTTTTCTAAGTCTTTTATTTTCTTGCTTCTTGTTTTTTTCACCTACATTTAGTGGGTTCAGCCTCTGGAAACTCCTTCCTAAAGGATGTATGGGAAGGAGATACTTTCAGTCCTCTTGATTTATATTCGTTTCATTTTCTTTCTTTCTTTCTTTCTTTCTTTCTTTCTTTCTTTCTTTCTTTCTTTCTTTCTTCCTTCCTTCCTTCCTTCCTTTCTTTCTTTCTCTCTCCCTCCCTTCCTTCCTTCCTTCCTTCCTTCCTTCCTTCCTTCTTTTCTCTCTCTCCCTCTCTTTCCTTCAACAAGTTCTCACTATGCAGCCCAGGTTGACCTATAATTCATGATCTTTCTGCCTCAGCCTTCTGATTGCTGGGATTACAAGTGTGTATCATCAAGCCATAGTGGCACACCTCATTATATTTATCTAGCCATTAATTGATTGAATTGAACTTGAGTTGTTTCCACTTTTGGCTATTTTGCATTCATAATTCATATTGCTATGAACCCTCATTCACAAATTTTAGTGTGAATATATGTGCGCATTTCTCTTGGGTAGTGTACCTATGAATGGAATTGCTGGATTATAAATTTGATGATTATATTTTAATTTCTATTATTTTTATCATATTTTCTTAGTGTTTTCCTTTCACAGGACCCTGCTCCTAGTTTACGATTTTCACATTCTCTTTTACTTTGATGATTTTCCTTTTGGTCAGTATGTGTGTGGTGCACAGTGAGCACATTCACTGTGGGAAGCCGGTGCGTCTCCTCGCCCCCCACCTCCCCTTTCCTTGCTCCCCCCTCACTCATCAGGCCCTGCCTTTTTATTCCCGTGGCATCTGCCTCACACTACGGCCAAGGGCAAGTCACTTCTCTTTTTCTCTTCATTTGCCAAATAGAACTTAAAATTCCTTCAGCGTGTTGTACTATGAACTCATCGACTGCCGAGAAGTATTATAAAACACAAGCTCCCGATATTGCAATGTCCTATTAAATATTTGAAATAGCAGAAGGCTGGACTGTGCTGTCACATAGCGAAGGATGCTGGTCCTCTCCTCACCCACTACCTTGCTGGATCCTGGGAGAAGGCGGAGGAAATGATTGGCAGCCGGAGGTTACTCGTGGCGTTGGTCACAAAGGGAGGGACTTGCATTGCCCTCAGATAGCCCCACTGATTCCTTTACAGTGTTTCAGAGCTAGAGCTACTAGGCAGAGCAAGTGTGTGCTCCTCAGTAACCAGGGAGGGTCTCCCCATGAGATCATCTGTGGCCTAGTGAGTGCATGCCTAGTTCTTGCTCGACATCTCTCTGGTGTGGGTGCTCACTAGGCATTTTGCAGTGAATGAGTAAATGGCTCTGATGAATGCAGGCTGATTTCTTTTTTGCAGGATTGAGCTCAGTTTCTGTAGGAAAACAATGTATTTCTGTGTGTGGTCTTGGGAGAGTCTTCATTATTCATATTGATTTACTCATTGACAAATGGAGAGAGCTACAAGCACTTCATCTGACAGCGACGTTGGCCTGATTAAACAAGGAGCCTCAGAAAGCGAGTGTCCACGCCAGCCTCATTTGTCAGTACGGCTGTATTCGTGGGTGGGACACACACATGCACAGTAACTGGTGTGAAGCCCCATTCCTTTGCCTGTCTTACCATAGAAACATCAGTGCATTCCAGGCCCTGTGTGATTTCAGCTGATAATGAGTTACAGGCACAAAATACACAACACAGAGTGACTGGTTACACACAGGCATACGCCTGTCACTCACGTAGGCTTCTTTTGATTAGAGAACTGAGAAACGTTAAGGATGTGGGTTTCTTGGTCGAAGTAGTGGGGGACTAATCCTTCCCTCAGTGGGCCCTGAGTTGAGTTGCCTGTGATGTTGGTTGCGGTTTTCCCCACTGAATCTCATTTCCTTTTTTCTACTTGGTTTGATGTTGCCGGTATTTAATGTTTAAACAATCTTATGTTTAAGTGAGAGTGCCTTCCCAGGGGGAGCCCTCTGAGCCAGGGTTTCCACACATGCAATTCCATCCAGGGGCTTGGGAGAGAAATAAAATTTAGGTGTGATCTCTCAAGCCTCAGGTGTGTCCCAAGGACTAAGGATTTGGGCATTCCTACTTCTCTGACTTTTTCTCTTATTTTCCGCACAATACTTTTAATCATCTCCTTTCTTTTCTTCTCCTTCAAGCCATGGTTACAGGGGCTTTTAGATATACTGAAACCTCAAGAAAGAAAGGTACTTTGTAGTTTGTAGGAATAATGTCCTCTTTGTGAATTGCAGGTCCACTCTGCTTTTCATACCTATATTTGTTTGTTCATTTGTTTTTTCATGGGCTAGATTCCACTGTAGAGTGGCTTCTTAGGCCCCTACTGAAGGGTGTCTAGTAACTAGGGCATCTTGGGAATCCTGGGGCTGTGAAGAATGAAACGGTGGATATTATGAGTTGGTCAGGAAAAAAGACAGGAAGGCTTTAAATGACACCAACGCTCATGAAAAGGCTTGAGGACGCCAGGGCTAATTTGGCTCCATGATTTCTCCCTGCAGTCCTCTCCCTGGAGTGAACAGCTACTGTAGTCTCTCCATTGCAGTCTTTGGAGAACATGCAGAATGTGTTGACAGCTTGTATTATATACACTGTAGCTTGGGTGCTTGGCAGAGAAGCATACATCTCTCTTTAGAAAAAAAATTAGTATCTGCTTGATTCCCTGATAAAAGGAATACTACAAAAGAATATTGCAAAACCTTGAAGGTTTGGCAGGCTTTCCCATGTGGGTGAAAAAATGTTGCTCTCAAGCCAAACTGGAATTGCTCATGAAATATAACATGAAAATTACATTAAAACAAAGAATACTGATCCTGAAAAAAACCCCACATATATAAATAAATAAAGCAACAAAGCTTATGGACTCTATAAACACCATGCATTACATAAATACAAATGTGCTGTTAGGAAAATGGCCAGTCTCTGATATTAGAGATAATTGGGCTGTCTTTATTATGCTGATTTTAACCTTTATCAGATCTCCCCTGTGGTAGCGTCTATGTCTCTTTGGTCTTGATATGTTTTTACTTTGCTCTTACCCACGTTTCACCTCAGCCTTTGTTGCATAGCCCAGCTCGAGCAGCCAAGATTGCTTGCTTCTCAGAAAGGAGAGACACTTGTAACTGGAAGGCACATTAAGTGCGTCTTTCTTCTTACTGGGCTTATAGCACTTTCAGCACCGGGAAGTTTCTGCTGTAGAGCCATGATTTCTCCCCCAGCCCAGCTTCTGTCTGTGAACTCCTGCTCCTGGGTGATTTCTTATCTGTCCCCCTTTACCCAACTGTAGCCTCTTATAAGAGTGTCAGTGTTTGCAAGTCCCCTCCCCCTGTGTGCCACAGGAAATGTGTGGAACAGGGGTGCTGTACAGCCTAACCGGCAGAAAAAAAGGTTTAGTGCTTCCAATTAGGGATTTAATTTTGAGCTGAGTGTCATGACCCATGCCTGTAATTTCAGCACTCTGAGGCAGGAGTATCACAAGTTCGAGTTCAGCCTGGGTAACTTAGCAACTAAGTGAGACCCTGTCTCAAAATACAATTAAAAAAGAGCTGGAGATGTAGCTCAGTACAAAGGCCCTGGGTTCAATTCCCAGTACCGGAAAGAAAAAAAGAATTTAATTGTTAGCTGAGGAAACACACAAAAGTGTGTTCCTTAAGTATCATTTCATAGATATCTATTAGTCTTTTATCTATGGTTATTTTTTACAGAATTCCCCCAATATGAGTGATGTGGTTTCAGGAATTTCTATGAGGGAAAGGTGGCTAATGTGAACTGCTATTTCACCTTGCTTGCAGGTCCTGGGACTGTGCATATTCATGGTTGTTCTTTGGGACGGACAGTCAATTTCTCTGACATTTGAGGAGCTGTTTCTTGTTAAATAAGGAAGCAGAAGGAGACTAGAGTAGGTTTGGGGATCCTTACACACAAAGGACAGACTGTAGTTCAGCGGGAGGAGCGGGAGAAGTAGCAGAGGTAATTAATGAGTCATCAGCGGGGCATCTTGTGGTCTTTCCTGTATTCCCAAAAGTGACGCAGGCAGGGTGGGAATCGGGGAGGCACCTGCCACGGTGGAGCAACTCATGAGCTGCTCAGGCCTTATGGATTTTGCATATCCAATGAGAATGGTGCATTTTTAAGAACTGTCTGAAATGCAGAAAGAAAGGCGGTGGAGGGGGGCCAGGGGTTTATGGTGACAAGAGACCAACCTGAAGGAGGCGCAGGACGGACCGGGAGACCGTGGGCTGGAGCCAGGGGCCCAGGCAGCACAGCTGGGGCTTGTCGAGGAGGGGCACACAGACGGTAGCGGGCTTGGGGAAACACATTTGGGGGCTCAAGCCCTGACAGTGATTTCCATCTTCACGGAAAGGGACACTGCAGCGGGTCCCTAATGGAAGTGCTATTGGAAAGCGGAACCTGGAAGGGACTGGGCGGGATGGGCTAGGGAGGGGCTGGAGACTGATAGACTTGCTGGAAGCTTATTTAAAAAGATAATTTATTGAGTTGAAATTCATGCAACATAGGATCAGCTATTTTAACAATTCAATGACATTTAGTACACTCACAATGTCTTTTTTTTTTTTTTTTTTTTTGAGACAGGGCCTCACTATGCAGTTCAGGCTGGCCTTGTATCCTAGGCTGGCCTCGAACTCACAATGATCCTCCTGCCTCAGCCTCCTAAGTGCTAGGATTACAGGCATGTGCCACCATGCCTGGCAACATAATCACAATGTCTTGCAATCATCCCTGTTATGTAATTCCAAAATATCTTCATAGGCCAGAGTAAAACTCCTTACCCATTAGCAAGGTACTAATAATTTCTTTTCATTCTCCTGCTTTTCCAGCCTTGCATAACTACCAAACTGTATTCTGCCTCCATGAACTTACTGATTCTTGATATTTTATATAAATGCAATTTTTATTTTGTTTTTTGAGACAGGGTCTTGCTCTGTAGTCTAAGCTGGCCTTGAGCTCACTCACTGTATAACTGAGGCTGGTCTCGATCACATGGCAGTCTTCTTGCCTCAGCCTCCTGAGCACCAAGATTACAGGTGTGCACCACCACACCCACTTTACAGATGCAATTGTAACTTGTGACTTTATATGTTTGGCAGAAAAATTATTCTAGAAACTTGTTTTTGACTAATTTGGGGGTAGGTGGCTGAAATGGCTTGTCCTAACCGTTTTCATCATGGAGTGACTAAGAAGCTCTATAGTTCCAGTTTTGTCTACACAAAAGAAGAATCTAAAGAGTTTATTCTCAGTGAATGGGGATATCATTTCCCTGATAGAATAATTAAGGGAGATTAATTTCAGGGCCTAAGATTTGAAGTTTAGGACAAGGGTAAAACTCGTTGGTTGCAATATTCCACAGAGATCTGGGAATTCAGGAAGGAATTGATAATTGGTGCCTACAATTAAAAAAATATTAGCTGGGTATGGTGGCACACACCTGTAATCCCAGCACTCAGGAGGCTGAGGCGGGAGGATCTTTGTGTGTTTGAGACCAACCTGGGCTACAAAGTGAGCTCAAGGCCAGCCTAAACTGCAGAGTGAGACCCTGTCTCAAAAAGAAAAGGAAAAGACAAAAAAAATTGGTCATCCCTTAAAGTTAAAGTGGTGGAAGCCGGTTAAAAAATAGCCTGGGTGTGGGAATTGAATGCTCTGAAGAATGTCAAGGATAGATTATCTGTTTTGTACCGGGACTCAAACTCAGAGCCTTGTGCTTACCAGGCAGGCACTTATGCCACTGAACTATGTCCCTAAGGATAGATTGTCTGGCAAAGCGTTTGGCTGAACCTTCAGTCGACAGAGCTGGAGATGTAGCTGGAGGCAGGGTTTAGGGGACAAGGAGATGCGGGAAACTGCCATCACCTGGGAGCTGCAGTGGCCTGGCTGTGCCAGTGAAGGAGGATCAGAATTTCATGCCACTCCTTCCTGCCTGATGCCAAAGATTGTGCCGTCAGAAAGTTGGGCAGAGCAGTGGAGACCAGATTGTGAATTAGGCAGACCACGCTTTGAATCTGGGCTCTGTGACTGTAACTGGATTGTGCTTACACACAGAATTTAGCTGGTGAGCACAGAGAGGATTCAATGAGGTCATGTTTGTGAAGGAAAAAGGTATATAATACTCAGGCAGGAGTATTATACATTTTTTGGAGAAGGTGAACGTGTATTTCGGGGGAACAGAGGATGCTGAAATCCATGTAGAGCACCTGCTCTGGGGAAGATGAATGGCTGAATCTTTTTCTTTCTTTCCTTGAGACAGGGTCTCCCCATGTAGTTCAGGCTGGCCTTGAACTCACTATGTAGTCCAGGCCTGCCTGGAACTTTCTGTGACCCTCCTGCCTCAGCTTCCCAATGGATGAGATTACAGGTGTGCACCATCACACCCGGAAAATTGCTGACTCTTGAAAGGAAAATTGAACACAGTTGATTCATTTATTTGTTCTTCTTCACCTGCTCATTTTACTTTATCTTGTTCCTAAAAGGATTTATGGAGATAGTTTGCCAGAATGCCTATCATAAAAAGAGTTTGTGGAAGTACATCTCTTATAATACCAAAAATGAAGACAAATTCAGGAAAATGAGACAAAAAGTATGAGCCCAAGAAGCATCCAGTGAGGCTACTCCACAAACAAGGAGCAGAGCTTACACCCTCGCTGGACACAGGCTCTGAAGTGAGCCTGAAATTTTCACTATTGTTCTCGCATGTGGTCTGCAGCACCGAGAGGACCCCTCCTGCTGGTCAAAGGTTGAGGACGGCAGCGGGCGGGGCTCTGACTGCACAGTCACTAGCGGGTGTTCTGGGCTCCCTCCCGACTGTGGCCGCCTCCCTGTGGCAAGCGCCCCTTACCTGCGCGGGCGACAGCGCGCTGACTCTGTTTCGCGGGGGTGTGCTTGGGCAGTGGGGCATTGGGCAACGCTGTCAGACTCTTTGCGTCTCCCTCAGTTGTATTTCGCAGGTCGAAGCCCAGGACTGTGCTGAGACCGGCTGAGGGGCTGCCGCAGAAGGTCCTCTGCGCTTGGCTCTGTGAAGGATGCGGCATGGGGCGGGCTGCAGAGAGGCTGCGGTTCTGCACCGGTGGACGTAAACCACCAGAATCCACAGGTAAATAAACACGGCCGTCTACGTAGACAGTAACTATAGATGCACCCGTGCTTTTTTATTTTCTTTCTTTCATTGGTTCTCCCCGACCAGCTGAAGCAAAGTAGACAAATCAAACTGTATCTATGTAAGGCTTACAGTGTGACGTTCTGGTACGTGTGTTCTCTGGGGTGAGTACCGCAACCAAGCGAATGAACATCCCTCACGTCGTGGCGTCACCGTCACCGCCGCGGTCATTACGTTTAGGTGGCAGGAACAGGGAGGATGAATTCTCCGCGGGGGGTTTGAGTGCACAGTGCAGCGTGATTAACTGCGGTCACCACGCTATGCAGTCGGTCTCCAGAACCGCTTCATCCCGGAGAGCTGAATCCACATGTAAACGTGAATCACTCTTCACAAGTCCGCTTCTAAGCCGGGTATACGTAGTGGACTTATCACATGACCTCGGCAGTCACCCGCATGTTCTTCTTTACTCGTTCGCCTCTGGGGGCTGTTCCTATTGGCAATAAAAAACCTAAAAGTGAAAAAGAAAACTGTGCAATTTACACAGAAAAAGCAAGTCTATAGTGGCACTTGAGATTGCAATAGGAAGTTTACATTCCTCAGCTTAACCCTTATGGCTATTCTGTTTGTTTGGCTTTTTTCTTTCAGCACTGGGGATTGAACCCAGGGACCTGTGCATTCTGAGAAAGTGCTCTACCACTGCGTTACATCCCCAGCCCTTTCGATTTATTCATTTATTTATTTTAAAATTTGAGACAAGTTCTCATTAAACTGCTCAAGCTGACCTAGATTCTCCTGCTTCAGCCTCCCAAGTGGCTGGGATTATGGGTGTGTGCTACCATGCCTGGCTAAATGCTTTCTTTTAGGGTATAGCCCTGCCTCCTCTCTAGCCTCACTTCCCACAAACAGTCCACACCAATCCACAGCCTTCGCAGGGCTTGTGTGGAACCATGTGGTCATGTCACATTCTTCCTTGTACACTGCTTTTTCTCCATTTAGGTGTCAATTCATTCATCTCCCTTTTTTTTTTTTTTTTTTTTTGTCTTTTTGAGACGGGGTCTCGCTATGTAGTTCAGGCTGGCCTTGAGCTCACTGTGTAGCCCAGGCTGGCTTCCAACTTGCAACAATCCTCCTGCCTCAGCCTCCTGAGTGCTGGGATTACAGGTGTGCACCACCACACCTGGCTCATCACTCTATTTTTTTCACTTACTGCATATTTTTTCCAAATCTGTCCATGCCTTCCCCATACCGCCACCCTGCCAGAAGCCACCACCACACCCTGTTTGAGTTAATAAATAGCTTCCTATCTCATTTCCCTGTCTCTACTCTTCTTTTTGACTTTAAAAAAAATTTTTATTTTAAAGACACAAGAATGGAGACACATGAACCAGAATAAGCCATAAACAATACCGAAAATAAAAATTATACAGAATATAGTAGGGAATTAGCACTGGGTGTTGTATTGCATAATGTTATCTTCACATTAGTTAACACAAAAACATTAAAGGAAATACCAAATTATAGAGAAGATAGTAGGGAATTTGCACTGGATGCTGTATAATATAAAGTTATCTTCACTTCTGTTAATATAAAAACGATTGAGGAAATACAGAATTATAGAGAAGATAGAAGGGAATTAGCTCTGGATGCTGTCCTACATAATGTTTTTTTTTTTTTCTTTTTGTGGTACTAGGGATTGAACTCAGGACCCTGCGCTTTCTAGGCAGGCGCTTATTCCACTGAGCTATATCCCCAGCCCCTGTCCTATATAATGTTACCTTCACTTTTGTTACTCAGTTACACAGATGATGGCCCATTTGATCATTCAATTTTTCTCCTCCCTCATCTCCGTTGCCCTACCACTCAATCAGTCATCTTCCCTGTGATAATAACTGTACTCCTGGGTTTATCAGTACCCCTGGTCTCTTGCCTTGGGAAGAGATATAGCTGCCTCAGACTATACTATAACATACATGGGTATACAAACTGCCATGGTCGGAGGTGGAAAAGCACCTATGCTCACAGCGGATCGCCTGGCTCCACCCCGTCGCCATGCTATGGGTAGGGGTGGGTCCAGTCCGTGAGGTGCCCTCAGTGGGGTCCTCAGTGGAGCAGCCGCGGGGCCCACTGTGGAGCAGCCATGGGGCCCACAGTGGAGCGGCCGCGGGGCCCACTGCAGAGCAGCCACAGCAAAGCCGCCACAAGGCCCGCAATGGAGCAGCTGCGGGGCCCACAGCAGAGCAGCCGCGGGCCCCACTGCAGAGCAGCCACAGCAAAGCAGCCACAAGGCCCGCAGCGGAGCAGCCGCGGGGCCCACTGCAGAGCAGCCACAGCAAAGCAGCCACAAGGCCCGCAGCGGAGCAGCCACGGGGCCCACAGCGGAGCAGCCACGGGGCCCACTACGGAGCAGCTGCGGGGCCCACAGCGGAGCAGCCACAGGGCCCACAGTGGAGCAGCCACGGGGCCCACAGCAGTGCAGCCGCAGGGCCCACTGCATTCTTTTTGACTTTTATGAGGACCGGTTTGCAGTACATCGTGATCACATCCACTGTAGAGAATCAGCACATGCACATAACCCACCTCAGTTTGTTCCCTTCCTCCACCCCCATTTACTATTCCAGCATTAGGTTCGTTCATGCATCTTTTAAGACCTTGTGAAGTTAACTATCATATATTCAGATTGGAAGGCAGAGGGATGGGCTAAGGCCATGGAAGACAGCTATTGGGCTTCAAGCCAGGTTCACTTGAGGGTGCATGGTCTCCCCTCTTGTCTTCACCCTCTGTTCTTCATTCCACAGTGAGGGACATCTGTGGAGAACAAACTTCTAACTTTTTGTTCTTGAAGTATTTGATTGCATTTTTGTTGTTGCTTAGAATAAAATCCCCAAAGGCCTTGACCACATTGCTCTACGTTTGTGGGCGCAGTTGTGTGTGATGTTCTCCCCGACCAGCTGTACATGTCTTGGCATCCTCTTGCCCATCTTCTCTGGTTCAGTCTTTCTGAGCACTCACTGACCATTTTGGAGAAACGTTCCCTGACCTGCCCCATCCCTCCTGAGGACCAGCTACTGGTTTCTGTCCAGTGTGAGAAGAGAGATAATTATTATCTATTTTTTTTTCAGTACTGGATAATGGCCTTTTCCTAAGCTACATCCCCACATCTCCATCTCTTTTTTATTTTTTTTTGAGACAGGGTCTTGCTAAATTGTCTGGGCTGGGCTTGAGCTACTGATTTTCCTGCCTTAGCCTCTCAGAGTGCTGGGATTATAAGGCCACCGTACCCAGCTAGTAAGTATCTTTTCATGCTTGACAACCAGTCTGCCTGCGTTTCAGTTTGGTTGTATCCTTTACCAACTGTCACAAAGGGCCCCACTGCTCATTAGCTGTGAGTTTTAATAAAGTGCAAGAACATAACCTGGCAAGAGAATAGGACAGAAGAAAAACAGTAGCTGGGTTAATCTCTGTGGCTCTGAAGCCCTGAACATAAATGTGACAAGTGCATTGTATTGGTGGCACCTCTGGGTTTCTAATGTCTACCATGATAACTGCTCCTTTCTGTCCTTGAATGTGATTTTGCTTTTTCTCCTCCTTCTTCCCAATAATGCAAGCTCCTTGCCCACCTTAAGCATCTCCACCCCAGTTGTACCAGAGGCCTCTGGGTCCTGCCTTCCTGCCTCAGAGAGCTGTGGGTTCCCACTGCGGGTTCCCACCAGCTCAGATTTTACCCTGGCTCTCTCTCTCTCTCTCTCTCAATCTCCTTAGACTCCGAGCTCTGTGAGCCCAAGCTCAGAACAGTCTCCAGCTGGGTCCAATCAACCCTTAGTTACTGGATCGGTGTCTCCATAATCACTGGGACACCGTGAGGCTCCACCACCAAGGTCTCTACCGAGAGTCAATTGAAGTTCTTCAAAAACAAAACAAAACAATGATAAAAACAAACAAATCAAGGCCTAAGAATACTTATGGTTAATGAAGATTTAGAACTCAGAGATATCCGGCCCAAGGAAATGGAAATGTGTTTGGAAACTTTTGGGTGTTGACAGTTCATATCCTGGGGAAGCTTAAGAGGCATGCACTATACTCATGGAGGGTGTATATGAGTAAGATCGACTTGGAAACAGAAAAAGTAAGCGTGTATGTATGTACGTATATATTTATGTGTGCTGGGGGTTGAAACCTGGGCCTTTGCACTGAACTACATCTGTGGCCCTTTAAATATATTTATTTATTTATTTTTGTTTTTTTGTGACAAGGTCTTGCTATGTAATTCAGACTGGCCATGAATTTATTCTGAAGCCTAGGCTGGCCTCAAACTCGTAGTGAACCTCCTGCGTTAGCCTCTTGAGTGCTTGGGTTGTAGTGGTGTGCCACCACATCTGGCTTACTTTTTTTTTTTTTTTTTTTCACTCTGAGACAACATCTCACTGAATCACTAAATTGCCCAGGGTAAGCTGGAACTCTGGAGATCCTCCTGACTCAGCCTTCTGCCTCCTGGAGGGCTGAGATTACAGGCACATTCCTTATTCATCCTTTCAAGATACCCAGTAGGCTGCTGGTGCAAAATAAACTCTTAGCAAACAGTGGATGAGCCTAAAGCACATCAGAGATCAGAGCAAGAAGGGCTTTTAGGGAGTATTTAAAAAAAAAATTTAAACATGTTTTATTTGGTACTGGGAATCAAACTCAGGACCTTGTTTTAGAGGCATTTGATCCAACTTCCTCTTAAAGAACAAAAATGATTCTCAGGAGGTTTCAAAGGAAAAATAAAAATTTTCACGTTTTCAAGATTAAAATGAATGCGGTGAGAGAGCACAAGCAGACGTCATATTCTGAGCTCAGCAGCGCTTCAGTGGTGGGGACAAAGTCGACTTACAGGCTTTCTTCACAAATGGAGTGTGGGATTTTATGGTTAAAAGTGTATTCCTTTGAATTTTTGTGTTGCTCTGGAATGAACAGTCAGTTTTGAATCTCATGGAGAAATTCACCCACCCTTTTCCCAGCTGTGGCAAACTCCCAACTTCCTATGGGGGAACCCCAAAATATTGGATGGTTCTGGGTTTAGGGATGGGCCCAATGTGACCTTTCTTGGATGCGGGGCACTTTATTTCAATCTTTCCCCCTCTATTGGAGAGAATAAAGTTCAAGGCATGTTACCAGGTAAGTGCAAAACAATTTAGAGGCGTTGTCCTAGGATGGCTACTTATGGCATGGAATGTATGAATTTAGCAGAAGCAACAAATCTATCGATCAATCCCATCTTTGACCATGAATATCAAAGGAAGATGAAGAAAATAACTAAGTTACTTATTAACAATACAGATCTGTGTTTTATTATTAAGATCTTCAGAAAGCATATGCATTTGTAAGTAAAATTTTTTTGAAAAGAAGTTTTAAAAAGTTCAATTTACAAAAAAAATGTATCTTATATCAAGAACAAATTCTTAGCTTTTGAAACTTTGTAGTCTCTTGTCTACTGGCATCCTGAATGAACAAACAACCAGTTTATTGGAACTTTGGCCAATTACAAGAAAGTTTCTATCAGTACTACTGCAGGATAGTGCAGGTCACCCATTGTGCGACAAACAGCTGATCCAAAAGTGGCCTGCATTTCTGGGAGCGTTAAGGGGTTGGGGTCGTCACTGCAGCACCAGCAGTCAACCTCAGTACAGAAGTCACAGAGAACTTTCTTGAAAGGTGAGATCACTCTAATAACAAAAGATTACGTTACCCTGAGATTTAAAAACACTTTTCATGAACAGAGACTGAGAACTTGAAATCTGAGCATGCCAGCTCTCCCAGCAGGACAAGCAGGAAGCCCTATGGAGCTTAATTTTCTTTTGAATACTTTGAGTGAGAATTTGGATGTACCTGCAAGGTTTAACGCTGATTGACAAACCCTTGGGGCGTTCTGCTCAGCTGCAGAAGCAAGAAGAGTTAATTGGGCAAGATAATGGAGTCAATTTTGTTAATTCTTCAAGAATTATGGTTTCTTTTCTTTTCCAGTCAGTTTGGGAGGTAACTACAAAAGCAAGAGAAATCAGATTTGCAGATTCAGTTCTTTCCCTGTGATTTAAATACCGATAGGCTATGACCGGTCAGCAGAATGGAACCAGCAAGCCCAAGAGTTTCAGTTGATTATTGAAATTGTATGTTTTCTCAGATTCCTCACTTTGAAAAAGTGGGCAGGTTAAATTCTTCACTCTCTCTAATAAGTATGTCCTACTTTTGAACGTGTGGGCTGCATGGACAACTGATCAGTTGCTGTCATGGAAGTCTGTTCACATGATAAAATAGAAAAGTTAATCCATCTTTCCTTTTGATGGGTAAGGACAGCCTTATTTTATTTTATTTTGTTTTATTTTACTCTATCAGTTTTTGAGACAAGGTCTTACTGTGTAGTTCAGGCTGGTCTTGAATTCACTAAGTAGCCCAGGCTGGACTTGAACTTAAAGCAATCTTTTTGCCTCAGCCTCCCAAGTGTTGGGATTGCAGGCATGTGCTATCTCACCTAGCAAGAACAGCTTTTTTTGTATGTATTAACAGGAGATTTTGAAAGGGAGGATAGTGAGGAAAATCTAAAAATCTACTAAAAATCCACAAATTGTTTTTAACTGATATGCTAGAGGGAGAGGAAAAGAACTATATTACTTGGTAGGAGCTGTCCACTCTCTCTTGCCACAGCGCCTTCCGCCATGAGACTGGGAGCAAGAGGACCCTCCCCTGGGGCGCCCCCCCATGTTGGGCTTCCCTGCCTCCAGAACTGTGAGAAATACATCTCTTTTCTTTATAAACAAAATAAAGCAAAACAAGCCCTACCCTCAAACCTTCATCCTTATTGACTCTATAGAAATGCTCCCACAGATGTCCAGGGATATAAGAACAAAAGAATTTGTTTCTATGTGCTTTATAATAGCAAAAATTGCAAGTGCCCCGGAGGCTCACCAGGAGGGGATTAATCAGACACATGGTATGCATGCTCATAATTAAGTAGCTGGGTGTGGGGGCAGCCTAGGGACCTGGGGACTGGCATTCTAGGCAAAGAGAAGAGCTCATGCAATCGCTGGCGGGCGGAGGCAGCCATTCATGCTCACAAATGCAGAGATCCATGCATGCAATCGGCAGCCTCCAAGTTCAAGGTGCTGAGGAGCGGATCACCGAGGCCCTCCTAGGCCACAGTGAGGACTTCGGAAGGACAGTCTGTTCAGGGAGAGGCCAGCCGTTAGAGACTGCGGCAGAGCGGCAGTGTGACTTGGGAACTGGCACTACCCACCAGCCTGGCAGTGGAGGCTATCAGGTGAAGCATGGAGGCAGGAGAGGCCCCGAGTCCAAGTGTCTAAATGGAGGATGACAATGCCGTGGGCCGCGTGCAGGCCGTGGGCTCACTTGGATTTCCTTTCTGACGAGGACATTTGGCCCCACAACTTCAGGTCCGTTACTTGGAATCAGATCTGGATTCTTGTACAGACTCCACAGCCTCCTTTGGCTTCTCTAACTATAGGAACGGAGAGTGTCTGCTGTGTCTCTTTCAGGGGCCACTGTTAGGATTAAGGAGGGTAAACTGGCAAGAGAACTTGGTGACTGTGGACATGCTCTGTAAGTCCAGTTGTCCCCCTGCATCTCTCAGATACGTCCGAGCCTCTTACAGTGCGACGCGTACATTGTATTTGTGCAAACCTCTGCATATCTCACCTGCCCTTTAAATCATCTCTAGCTTTCTCATAATACTGAATGCAAAACCTGCATCCATGCTGACTTTGTAGAAACGCTGGCACATTATATAAATTATTGTTACGTTCAGTTGTTTAGGATACAAGGGCAAGTGGGGGGGAAGTGCATGCACATTCAGTAACAGAAACAATTTTCCCCACCAACATTTCTGATCTGCAGTTGATTGATTCCATGGATGTGGGAAGTGAGGATCCATAGGCTACTGTAGATACTACAGAGTGCTGACTCAGAGAGGAAAGTGCCACCATGGGTGGCGTGGAAGGCCACTTCCTTCTCAGTCACAGGAGTGACACCGACTACTTCACAAAATCCAGCTCTCTTCCTTAATGATAAAATGCACCTCAGTGCCTCAAGTGAGGCAAGCAGTGAGGTGGAACAGGGGAGGACAAACCAATTAGTAATTACAAAAGAAGTGGCAAGCAGGCTACTTAGTACCTGCTAAAGATGATATAATGCTTTCCGATATATCTGTGGGACCCTGAAGATTTCATTGTGCTGAGATTCTCCCAAGATCTAGAGCAGTGAGTTGGTTACTTTTCTCTCATTGCTGAGACAAAATACTTGATGCCTAAAATTAAGGGAGGAAAGGTTTATTTAGCTCACAGTTTATAGAGATTTTAGTCCATACTTGGCTGGCTCCAAGGCAGAGGGCAACCATTCATGGTGGTGGAAAACAGCAAAAGCAACAAGAGTAAAAAGAGATGAGCAGGATCTTTTCCTCCCTTGTATTGTATGCAAGCTACCCACCCCCAAGCAGGTGTAGCACTCACACCCATAATCCTAGCACTGGACTGTGAACCAATCATAAGCTCTAGGAGCCCACACCCATGACCACATGAGGCTTTGGGGGAACATCCAGACACAAACCATAACAGGCTGGGATGGTGAAACTTTTAGAGCTTTGAATGATAACAAACAGCCCACTGTGCCACACGCGCCATAGGTTCAGCACCACTGGCCAAGACTCTTCTTGTCTGTCAGTGAGCCACTTTGGGGGTGACTTTCTCTGTCAAGCAATAAGGGAAAGTTTGGAAGGTTTTAGAAGCCTGGGGGGTTAGTAACCGTTCAGGTTTTCTTAGTTGGGAAATGGGAACCAGCTAGAGAAAGCCTTCAAGGAATGTCATTCATTTCTTTTACCCTTTGACAACTGCAGCTTCAGGGAAGCAATAAGGGCATTAGTTGTAGGCCAGATACTGTGACCAAAAACATATGGTATGGGATGAAGGCATTATCAGGGATGTTCTGTCAGTTCACTTTTTTTGGTTGCCTCTGAGAAGCAGGCATCGAAGGGCGTTTGATGTTTTGCAGCCAGTAGAGGGAAGAATTCGCAGTTACCCCATTCCCTTGTTTTTTGATGTGGGGCCTGGTGATGGGGAGAGATTTCCACATGAAGGACCAGGTGAGGAGAAGAGAGGGAAGACCCGACTGTCCCATAATGGTTTATTAATTGGGGGGCCGCCTCCTATAGTGCAGCTATGTCTAATTGACGTCAATGACTTTGAACACTGGTCTGATTGCCTTTGAGTTCTATCTTATCTCGGTTTCATCACACCACTGGCTGCCTCCCTCTGCCTTCAAACAATGGCCTCATCAGCCATCCGAACATGCCCCAGGCTTACTTTCTTAGGGGAAAATCAAGCATTACTTCACTTCTGAAAATGTGTCCAAGAGAAACAGAGCCCCTCTCTCCTTGAAAGACAGACAGCAGTATTAACATGCACCAATGGGCTGGCGACTTGTTCTACTCAAGGACCAAAGGATAGTTGCACATGGCTAACTGGGGACCCTGGTGTTTTGGGGGAGGCTTCTTTTTCCCTCGTATATATTTTTAGCAAGTGAGAAATAGCATTCTTCCATAAAAAACAGATGTGTGGTTTGCACAAAATTAACATGATTTGGGCTTTGCTAAGCAAAATGGAAGTAGTGATGCAGTATTTCAGATGTTATAGAACATTAGATGAAGGGAGGGGTGTGCCACTTGCAAGCAAAAATATTGATTCATTAAAAAAAAAAACTTGTTGAAATAGAATTGTCCGTAAGTTATTACTGCTGTTCCAGTGAAAATATTCTCTGTTTAAATTCATAACAAATATTCTAAGGAGGAGAAATGTCTTTTCTATGTCCCATTTAATGATATAATAACTTTGTTTTCAACATCTCATTTTATTCCAGCTGGAAGATACAAGTTATTGTTATACAAAACAACCACTTTATCTCCACAGAGCCTTATTATTGGGATATATGATTATAAAGCTCCGCAGAGGGAACAAAGCATAACTTTCATCTAACTTAGACTTTGCTCTGTGTAGCTGAGACCTCATTTTCAAAGGTTTGTGTAGAAATCATTCCAATAGAGCTATAAACAAAGTTTATATTTTAAGACATTTGCAGCTTTTGATAGAAATGACACTGTTTATATTATTCTGTAACAAGACCGCTAAATAATATTGATAATAAGCAAGCTACCCTAATTGCATATGTTTAGGAAAGAAGTGGGAAAAGATGGAAGATAGGCTTGAACTGTGAGTGCCTGGCTTGGCCAGGGAAAGTGGCACCGAGGTGCGGATGCTGGGGCTTGAATACGTGATTCCATGCAGACGTTTCCCAAACTCTCCATTACTACCCCACGTAGATGCTCCTGACCCTAATCTTCTGCCTCTAGGCTTTTGCTATGCTCTTTCTGTTTGAAACTCCTGTGCTCTGCTTTACTATGACAAGATCATAGTAGTAGTTTTGATCTTGCCTTAGACATCCTGTAAGAATGGCCGTGGTCACCCCATCCCTGTGAATGACCCTGCCAAGTAGGTAGTGCTTCCTATTTTCAACTTCCATTAAACTTTTTTTTTTTTTTTTTCTTTTTGAGACAGAGTCTCTCTGTATAGTTCAGGCTGGCCTTGAGCTCACTTTGTAGCCCAGGCTGGTCTCAAACTCTCAACGGTCCTCCTACCTCAGCCTCCCTAGTGCTGGGGTTACAGGCGTGCGCCACCATGCCTGGCTTCCATTACACTTTGAACGTCTCCATTTATATTACCTGGCTTGCAGTTGATTACTCTTTGTTGTACTTCCCGAACGAGGAGAAGGCTTGGCTGTCACACCAGTGTTCTGTAACCAGCTCTAGCACCTACCTAGGAAAGAGTGGAGGTTGAAAGAGCAGAGCTTTACTTGGTGTAGAATGAACTGTGGTCCCACTGCCACCAGCCCATTGGGTTATCAACACAACACTTCCTTTTCCGGTGGAAGATGGATAGTATAACAAAGAATAGCAAAACACCCCCTCAGGTTTTTGACTATAGCCCCTCAGGCATTGTTCGGTGAATACGTAGCTGTAAGCAATAACTTGATTTAATAAAGACTCTTAAATTCCTACTTAACTGAGAACTTCAAACAGTGCACTTGGCTTTGGGAATGAATGGAAGCAGGAGCTCATATCATAGAGTTATGAATGTCTCTCTTCTCATTTGTCTGTCCACCTGTCTATCAGCGATCATCTGTCTACCTACCATCCGTGCTTGTGTTTGTGGTGCTGGGCAAGCGCCCTGCCTCTGAGCTGCTTTCCTGGCCCCTCTTTCTCCTCTGTTTTCATTGCTTTCTTCAGCCTTGACTTCATTCTCAAGCCAAAATCTCCTCACAGAGGGGCAAAAGTAGCCACCACAGCTCACACTGTTCACAGAGAGCAAACTCGGTGGAGACAGAGCGCCTTTCCATGACAAACTCCACGGGCAGCTTTGGGAAACCCTGAGTGGTCCTGCTGGGTCTCAAACCTCTGCCAGCATTCATTTTGTAGCCACAGTAGTGTCAAACTTTGGCCCACTCAAACAGCATGCAAACGTGGTGCAGGCAAGGCAGGATTCCCATAGTCAAGAAGAGTTGGTTGCCAGAAAAGTGGGAAAGGCACACAAAACACAAAAATCTTTGTTCCATGGTTCTCTGCCAAGTACGCACTGCATTTCCCAGAAAGCTATGACCACTGGTTCCAATCAGGGGCCTTGTGTTACCAGAGTAGTATGGCCCCATATTTTCAGTAATACATGGAAGCCAATTACTCTCTGTAAACAGTTGCTTCTTTTATTTGCTGGCTCTTTCTGCAAAATACCAGGCCTAAAAAATACAAAAATGATGCCGGTGTGGTGGTGCACGCCTTTAACCCCAGCACTCAGGAGGCTGAGACATGAGGATTGTTGCGAGTTCAAGACCAGCCTGGGCTATAAAGTGAGCTCAAGGCCAGCCTGAACTACTTAAGTGAGACCCTGTCTCAAACAGACAAAAAAAAAAAAAAAAAAGGACAACTCAGTTCTTGTGCTGATGGAATTTACATCCCTCTGTGTGTGGAGTAAAGTAAGAGGGGTAGATAAAAATGGAGCAAAGAAGCAAATGTGATCATTTGCTTAAAAATCGCAAAATGCCACAAGGGAAAACAAACTCAGGGTAACTACATTTCCTTCCAGGAACCATTTCCCTTCAGTCTTTGTTTTGTGCCATCTTTAGAGAATTCTGTCCCATTCCCCACGTCAAGATCCTGGGCTGCTCCATCTCATTCCTCTCCTGTTCAGAGCTTCTTTCTTCCTACCTTCTCTGATCTCCTAATAGCCTATAATTTACTTCTAATTTACATATTAAGCTCACATATTTAATGATCCTCTCCCCTAAAATGTAAACCTTACAAAGGCAGAGCTTCCGTCCTGTTTTGTTCACCCAAGTGTCTTCCGGTGCCTTGTGCATGGGAGATGCTCAGCAAGTGGTTCCTGAGTGGATGGGCGAGAGAGAGTGAGGCAACAGCTGGACTCTGTGGACATGGAGCACACGGGCGGCCTCCTGGGGGCGTGAGATGGTGAGACACGAGGGATGAAGGGTGAGCTGCGCCATGGCGGGACGTGGGAGACATGCTGCAGATGAAGAACGCAGCAGTATGAGGGAAAGGATGTGGGGAGGTCAAGACTACACAGGCTGGGAACTGAAGGGCAGCGACTGAGGGGTGCATGGCTTCCACGCAGTCAGAGAGAGACAGAGGGGCCAGGTCCTCTGAGGCCTGGTAGCCTGTGGCCAGGAGTTTGGATTTTTACTCTAGTGTGTTGGAGAGCAGTCAAATGATCCAAATTAAGTTTTTATTTAGTGTTACCGGTGTGTCTAGTTGTCCCCAAAAAGCCTCATGAGGTCATAGGTGGAGACTTTTCAGAAGAGGCTGCATCTAGAGTATGTGATGGTGGGACTGATTCATGGTGTAATGCTGGGATCAAGGGCACTAGGATTGAAGGTGTGAGTGTTACCCACCCTCAGTAGCCCTGGATAGGATATAAGGGATAGAAAAACTGTAGTCACCCCTTGCCTGATCTGCTACCTCTGCCAACCATGAACTCTTTTTCCTCTGCAATGCCTGCTTACCATGCCACCCTGCCTTGGAGCCAGCCAATTAGAGACAAACTACAAACTGTGCTAAATAAACCTTTTCTCCTTCAGCTTTGGATGTTGGGTATTTTGTCTCAGCAAGGAGAGAAGAGTAACTAAGAGTAACCAAGACCCATTTGGAATGCTGAACTTTTGCAGAGTTAGTTCCCTGTCCAAGCCACCTTCGCCTCTTACTTTAATGGGTTTCCCATCTACCCTGGTCCTCTGAGGTCTCTGTCTCACAGAGCAGTGCTACAGGTTGGAGCTGAAGCTACTATACTGCCGAAGCCTGGGCGGCTTCCCCTTGCAGCTGGGACAAAGACCTGCACAGTGCTGAGGCCTGCAAGGACGCCCTGATGGTCTCCTCTCCTGTTCTCCTGCTTGTCGTGCTAGCCGAGGCTGACTGCTGCACAAACCACTGCCTCTGCCTCCTTAGAGCCCCGTAGGCTCTGCTTGGCCCCTCCACATCTGCCTCAGGCATCTCTGTGCTTCTGCTTTGTTTGAAAACCACTTCTTCAGGGAGACAATCCTTGCTACTCTGCAAACCACTGCTCTGGCTGCTGAATGTCACGGCCTGCTTTTCTCTGTATCTTTGTAGCCTTCCTCTTCCCCCTCACCCCCTGCTTCCTCGTTGTCCTCTTCCATTTTCTCCTCCTTTCTTTCTTCCTGAATCCAGGGTTTGTGCCCTCCAGCCCCAGGGCGGTAAGTTTTAAGGTCTCTCTCCCCACACAGAGATCCCCACAGGGGGCAGGATGGGGTCTGTCTGATTCTTGTCCGGCACAGAGCCTGATTGTCAGTGCTTAATACACACTGGCTGATAATCAGAGAGCTTAAGCAAAACTCAGATTTGCCTTCAGTTAATTCATTGCTCATTTATAGGACTTTCAGAGTCGTGCTCATTCGATCCTTCCTTTCCCTCTTCTTTAGCATCTTTATTTTCTGATTTATCATGTTTTGCTCCTTTGGCCTTAGGTACAAGTCATTATTTTGGTTTTCCTCAATGATAATTGATGTCCCGTATTAGGACAGCAGGTGATAAGCAGTGACAAATGCTGTGCTCTTCCTCCCTGCCTTGGGGACAGTGGTTTCCTGCACACGGTCAGGTGAAGTCCCTCTCTGGGGCTGCAACTCATGATCTTCCTTCCAGAATGGCTTTGCATTGGGAAGAAAGTGTCTCCCTCTGGAATTCTATTCCCTCAGTAAATCTTCTCTTGCTTCAACCAGGAGAGGAAACTTGATGTGGCAGTAGGGTAACTGTGAGCACAGTGCCACTCCTGGGGATGGCTGGGTTTACGGTGTGAGACGCACTAGGTAATGAAAAGGCCGAGCAGGAAGAAGGTGGGCACATAGCAGCATTTAAAGACCAAGGGTAAAGTCACTTTGTAAGGATTCTCCTTGGGCTAGGTGCAGTGGTATAAGCCTGTAACCCCAGCTACTTCAGAGGCTGAGGCAGGAGAATCTCAAATTCAAGTTCAGCCTTGGCAATTTAGCAAGACAAAATAAAACAAAACTCAAAAAGACCAAGTATATAGCTTAGTACGCAGCACGCCTGAAGTTGATGATCAGTTCTGCCCCCAAACGGGAGGAGGATCCAGGGAGGGGCTGATGGGATAGTGAGGAGGGGAAGGGGAAGCACAGATGATTAAGATGCAGTCTGTGTGTGCACCAGTGCCCCAAGGCGACTGTGATTACTCTGGGTTACAAACACATACTAATAAAAGAGGAACACAACTGCCTTCAAAGTAAACCGAACACTTTTTATGTTTTGGTGGAAGGAAAAAGGATTCCTTTTCATGCGAACTTGGTGGGACGGGGCTTGGGCTTCCGTTCTAGAGGCTGCTGTGAACAGGTGCTGAAGCACCAGCACCTCCTGGACGTTCGTGTAGGCCTGGAAAGAGCCAGTAGGAAGCCTGCCTGCATCCAGCGGAAGTGACAGCACGGACTCCTCAAGTAGGCCCAGCGCTGGAGGGCGGTGATGGGTCCCTCACTCAAGGCTGGGAGACAGCAGTGCGCCTTGTGGCTGTGGGGGCAAGCCACTTCTCCGAGGCTCAGCGACTGGCTGCAGGACTTGTTTCCCAAGGCTTCCGCTCCCAGGTCCTCCGCGGGCTTGTCCTGCCCCCGCAGAGCGCCGTGCCCGTGTGCCAGCGAGGGCCAGCGAGGGCCAGCGAGGGCCAGCGAGGGCCAGCCTGCTTCCGAACAAAGAGCTTTTCAGCAGAGCTGTGCCCCCGATGACGCACAGCCCTTCAGTCCGCCTTCTCAGTAACTCCAGTTTTTTCATTCTCTTGTTTGGGAGCTGATCTCATTTCAATCCGGTTGTCTAAATCAAATCCAACTCCAACTCCTTAGAAATACCAATTCAGTTTTTGTTAATAGTTACTATTTCATTCCAGGTCTCTATATTGGATGCAGACGTTTTGCCAATAACAGCAATACGACCACCGGAGCCACAGGAAGCTTTCTGGGTTCCCTGGAGGCAGCTGGTGATTCTTCTGAGTGGCTTTCCATCAGCAGAGAGGTTCTGAAGTTTGTAATAGGAACTTTATCAGCGGGAGAACAGCTATGGAAAGAAATCCTTACAATGATTAAAGTGTGACTTTGGACTATAGGAATCGAACCTTCCCCGCAAGGACAACTAACTGTAACTCAGTGTTTAGGATAAACACAGGAAGAACTGCTATCCATAATGAGATTTGGTTGCATATTTTAGTTATTAATCAGTTCCTGCTGCACTTTTTTACTTGCTTCTCATGTGGGGAATAGACGATATGTTGAAGTATCTCAAATATTAGCAGCATTTATTTAGCCAGAAGGTTTGCATGTCTTAATTGTTTAAAGCTTGGTTTGTGGTAAAGTGGAGCATGTCCCCTGTGTTATTGGATATAGTGACAGTAGACAAGAAAAAGTGAAAATTTGTATTTTATTACGGTAGAGTTCTAAGGAAGATGACTCATCTGGAGAACAGGAAGTGGCCAAAGATTGAGATTCCCCCCCCCCCAAAAAAAAATCAGATTTGTTTGATCTTACCAGTAGTGACCTGCCTTGATGTGGCTTCTTCAGATACAGCTAGAATTAAAAATTGTGACATCTGAAAGTGGTGGGAGAGTTTGAGGAAAGTTAGAACACGTTACCTGAAACTTCACCTCAGGAAGACCCTATTCTGGCGCAGAGCTGGCCTTATCTGCAGTTACCATTTTTTGGAGTAAATGGAGGGAAACACTGTCTGGAAAGACCAAGACTGAACTGGAACAGCATTTTGAGGATTCTTTCTGAACTACTCAAATCTCTTTGCTTGATGCCATAGACTCCAGCCTGCTTTACTCCTTGAGGGAATAACAGAAAAGTGACACGTGGTCCTGATGTTTTCCTCGGGATTATCTCACACTGTAAAGATATTTAGATCCTGCTCTCCACATGGACCTGGAGAATCTTGAGTTTTGGGAACTGCGTGTTTTCATAAGCTTCCTAAGAAATTCCCAGCTCCTTGGAAGTTGGGACTATTGTCCTGCAGTACAGAACCAGTAGAGCTACCTGTACAATGAATGCTTTTGCTAATGCTGGTGTTATTACCTGAATTAGCTTTAATGAAAATTTGAAGCAGGTTATATAAGACATAAGCGACTGCTTGTTTCTGCTTATTGAAAGAATTTTTAAAAAAGAAGTATGCACTCTGGGTAAAAGACAGCATTCTATTTATCCCAGCCTCCTCTGGTTGTAAGCCACAATATTCTAGACCAGTCTTTTCCAAAGTTAGCCATGCACAGACTCATGGCTAGGTTTATTAGAATACAGATGGCCAGGCCTCCTCCCTCGGGTTTCCGACTCAGTAGGCTCAGGCTGGGTCCTAAGCAGCTACATTTCTTACAAGTCCTCATTCTTTTTGATCTGCTGGGGCTGCTGTAGCAAAGAACCTCAGGCTGGGTGGTCCAGGCAACAAGAACTTCTCCTCTGACAGGGCCAGCAGGGTTGGGCTCCATGAGACCTCTCTCCTTGACTAGCAGAAGAGCCCTCTTCAGTGGCCATCCATCCCTCAGTGCCATGTGCATTCATGCTGTCTTTTCTGTGTGTCCAAATGGCTTTTTTTGTATAAGGGCATGGGTTGGATCCAATGAGGGCCCATTCTACACCTCATCTCTTCAAAGGCGCTAACTCCAAATGCAGTCATCTTTTAGGTCCTGGAGCTCAGGGCTTTATGATAGGAATTTTAGGGAAGATACAATACCATATTCAGCAAATAGCACCATCTGATCCTGAGGCCACTGACCTAGGGGCCACACTTGGAGAACCGTTGCTCCAGACTGGATTGACCACACAGGGAGATGTCTTCTGAGTATTTATTTCTCAATCTTGTTGCACAACTCTGGGCTTCCTACTCTACTGACTTTCTCCTAGTGCTCCTGTTTACATCTCTACTACAGTTTTTACCCCTGGAAGTCATTTTCCATCTACTTCAATGCACTTCTCCTTGTCCCTGGTATCTCTCCCTTCTTTAGTGAAGACTGTCTATGGTTGCTAGCGTCATCTTCCTACAGCACAATCCTAATGAAAACATCAAGGGTTTATTCCTGCTGCTCAACGTGACCAATTAAAAAAAATCAGGATCTTGCCACATAAAGGAGTGAATAGGAAGTGATCTGTCTCAGCCAGTTTGCTCTGCAAGATCCTTCAACTATTAACATACATACTCCACCTCACAGCGACCCTTCACCCTTCCTCAGTGCAGATGCCCCCACATAACTATCAGAGCCTCCAAGCTCAAGGTTAGGGTCTCTGCGTGTTGCACATTCAGCGCCTTTGGAGTCTGACAGGGATTTTCATGGCCGGGCAAAGCATTATCTGCTATCATACCCAACATTCAGTGGTGGAGAGAAAGCATGATGGCTATGGTATAATACCCATGCAGAAAAGGTGAAAACCAGAGATACCAGGCCACAGGGACTTTTGAATCATGTTGGACGAAAACAGTAGATTCCAGCCCAGGCAGTGGCATGGTTTCCATGGTTACAGTCTTTCGTGTTGCTTGGATTTGTCCTCTGGAGTGCTCTTGCTGCCCCCTGTCCTCCGTGGTCTTTCCAGGGGGACACTGATGAATACACTTTTCCTGAGGGCTGCATTTGCAGCCTCCTTCTTTGAGATTCAGACTGTTTTAGGGATTGAACCGTCATTGGTGCTAGGCTTTCATATTATGGGCAATATGATTCCCTAAGAACCCATGCACTTTCCTGACTACTTGCCACTATGCCATTCTCTGTGTGAGCAACTGGGATCAGAGGTCTTGTCTTTATATTCTTTTTGAGCCTGGAGGCTGTTTTATTACAAACCAGCATCTGTGCTTTGCAGACTCACTCCCCAAAGTTAACCTGTGAGGATTAGAACACTAAGCATGATGGTCTGGTAATTAATTGCTTCCACATTTGGTAAAAACCTCTTAAAGGGAATTGTATCCTTGAGAAAGAAGGGGCCGCCATCTCCCCACCTGCCAAGGCTGCCTCGCATTCCTGCCTTTGGCCGGAGTTTACTATAGTTCTCTTTGGAGTAATGAGGTAGTCAGCCTTGTCAGCTTCAGAAAGCTTGAAATTAGATGCTTTTAACCTAGTCTGTTGGCTGTAGAGTCTTTGCCAAACTGCTTCCTCCCACTCTGCTGGCAGATTGACTAGTGCTAGCCTGAGTTTATCTCTCTTGGGTAGGATTTTGCTGAGAGGGGCAAGAACCAGCCAATACACACCAACACTGTAAAAATGTCCTACCATTTCCTTCAATGACACTGGCTAGCTTGATACCTTCCAAGGTTCTACTAGCTGCTACTCTACTGGGGTCATCAGGTCTCCAAACCAAAACAGTTTTGTCCTTTCAGATGCCACTTAACCACTTCCTTTAAATGAATTCTCTATTTTAGCTAAGGTGGCAAACTCCTTTTGGCAGCAGGTTCCATATTAGTTAGAATGAAGACTGGAAAACAAAAATTATCAGTGCATTAAATGATGCTTATGCTTATTTCTCTCCCTTGTAAAGGAAGTTTGAAGGGAAGTAGACAAGCACTGGTCTAAGGCGCTGCAAAGTTAGAGAGTCTCAAGGTCTTCCAGCTTTCCTCTCTGCCAGCCTGGAGCAAGGAGCCTGACCTTGGGTTCAAGGTGGATGCTGGAATCCCAGTCGTTACATGTGCTTAAGATATGGGAGGTAGGAGAACTGTGCAGTCATTTTCTTTCCTTGAGTTTTTCTGGGCCCTCTGTACTATACTGTCCATCATACACCACCTGTGGCTTCAAGGGAAGTTTGTGGTACCAGTCTTTTGTTATGTAGAAGGATCCAGCTATTTATCAAGGTTTTGCCGTTGAAGTGAAGGGGAAGGTAGATCTTGGGGTAGGAGACTGAAAGTCTCTGCCACAGGTACAAATAGAGTAATGAGAAACAAAGTCAGCACCTTTCCATGCCTTGAGGGCCTTCAGGTAGACGTCAGTGGGAATTCTACTATTGAAGTGAGAGGCAGTCTCCAACCAGAAGCCATAAAGAACCTGCAAAGGATGGCATTAGGTGTCTAAAATCAGTTTTAAAGTATCAGTGGGACAGAAGCAGAGCGTTCAAGTTGCAGAAGCAACACGACGAAGGCAAAGATTCAGAGCTGTGCGGAGGACATTACTAGCCCCGATGGCACTGTGCTGTGTGCAGAAGGAGGAGCCCACCAAGCCCATGGCATTCATCTCGGGGGCTCGGAGGTCTTGCAGGTGCAGGACGAGCAGCTCCAAAAGCTTTGTGCTTTAGGTGCCTCTTTTGCCCTGCCCCCTTGTCCTGGTCGGGGTTAAAATAAATGATACATACAGTGGGGGCAAGCAAAGGGGAAAATTGGTATGTTGACACTTTCCAGTTGGGCAGGCAGGGAGGAAAGAAGGGGGAAAGAGGGAGGGAGACAGAGAGAGCCAGAGAGAGAGGGAGAGAGGGAGAGAGAGACCCCAGGCACAAGAGGAAAGCTCGGGATTTTGTTCCATTCCAGATGACGTTCTGCCAATCCTTTCATCAAAGGAGGGATTTTCTTGGTAACTAGCATAGTAATTTGTTATGGACCATACACCCAAGACAAATTACTATGGTTCTTCATTCCATAGATGCTCTGAGATTCTGAGTAGTATGAGGCTTTTATGCTTAGTCTTATATCAGATACTGATATAAGGAAACATTTAGGACATTTGCTATGATGTTAACGTAGCTGACACCTGCTGTAGAGCCACCGAAAAGAGGGATTATGAGAAATCCCCTGTGTTCTCCTAGGGTGGTCTTTGGGTACACAAGCTTATGTGGGTCAGAGAAAGTGAGCGCTTTGCACTGACCTGTGTAATATAGGAGGAGGAGTCCTCCAGGAGGGTATCACACCCTTAGTTTCTCTGGTTTAAGAGTCTCACAGCCTAAGCGGATTGGATATAAAGTGGTTACAAAAGCTATCAATCAAAAAGGGGGGTTGGGAGGTGCAAAAATTAGGTTGTACTGCATGGTTACAATATCACAAAAGCAGTAAATGTCCTGTCACTCTTTGCTAACTTCTATAATTAAGAAACTGAGTTTTAGTCTTATAATTCATCCTATCATGTGTTCTGCATCCAGATTTTCTTTCTAATATTAGCTAAAGAATGTTGGAAACTCATATATTGGTTGGTCTATCTACAGCTCTCTGTTGGCAGGGTGGGATGTAGGTTATAGAAAACAAATTACAAGTAATGGATGCAATTTATCAAGGTACCTTCTAGATGCCAAGCTTTTACCGTGCACTAGCTCATAAAGTCCATTGTTCTCACTTGTAATTGTAGTTAGAAAACATAGAGGCTTACAGATATGCTAAGTTGCTTGTTTAGTGATCACTGCTTAGGTGAAGAACCTTCCAGATGGTAATCCATGTCTTTCTGAGGGAAATATCTTTGGACAAATTTGAGTATAGCTAACTTATTTTTAATGAGAAAATTGAAAGTTGATTCCCGATAACTCCTGCTTACTGGTCCTAATTAGCAATCATATGCTTAAAATATGCAAAAACATCTATCATATTTGCAGCATTTTCTCCTGGTTATAATTTCAAGTTTCATGCATGGCTTGAGACCAAACTTCTTCCTCACTGGGGTTGCTATTTTTTGAAAGTATTCCAATTTGTAGACAAGTTTTAATCCATCTTTAGCTTTCTAAATGCAGTGTTCAGATGGACTGTCACCTCTTTCATTCTAAATATTATATTTCTATTAAGGAAACCTGGAACCTCATTACATTTTTTGGGTGTCATGAAGAGGCATTAATATTGTATAGTTCACTTTCATTGAACACATTGATGCCAAAAATTATTAAATCATTTTTCCACCTTTGCATTTGCTATGCCTTGTACCACCACCCTCTTCCTTTAGTTGAGTCTTTTAGGTACAGAGTTCTTACACTTTTCTTCATTAAAGAACACTTTATTTGCTTCAATCCATTGCTCCAGGTGCTTAAGATCTTTTTGAAGATTGAATTTGCCACCATTCTACTCACCATTATTCTTAGCTTCATTTCACCCACTAATTTGGAAAACTGTCCTCCTCCACATTTTCTAAACAGCACAACTAATCACCAGGGCAGAGGCTCGGCCAGTTATTACCTCTCCCCTTCTGCCTGACGCTGATCCCTCACAATGAGGCTGCTTCCCAGCAACCACTGACCAGGTGACTCGTTCCTTCTGTGCTCCTTTGGCCACCCCACTTTTCTCTGGGAAGTGCCCTAGACTGATTGGCTGATTGATTCCTTGATGGCACTCCTGGGGACTGAACTCAGGGCAAGCTCTCTGCCACTGGGCTATATCTCCGACATACCTCTTCTCTCTTCTAAAATGTTGAGACAGTGTCTCACTAAATTGCCCAAGCTGTACTCGAACTCTTCCTACTTCAGCCTCTATAGCATCTGCAAATCCCTGCCACGTGCCATGGAACCTAGCACATTTTAAAATTTTTAATTGATTGGGTCAGTAGTTTTCAGAAGAGCATGGTTTTTATCCTCCTCTCCCTCTCCAGGGAATATTTGTCCATGGCTGGAAACAATTTTTGTTGCAGCCAGTGGTGAGGAGGCTACTGGTATCTGTCTAGTGGAGGCACTAAGGGTTCTGCTAAGCACCCTAAAATTCACTGGACAAGCCCCTCCAACAAACAATGACCTAAGATATCAAAAGTGCTGGTGTGTGGTTGCCCTGTGTTAGATAATACAGGCAAGTTTTGATTGGTTTCATAAAAGGTTATTCCACCTGCCTGTTCATAGCTGCATTTTAGTTACAGACTTCCCATCTGTGGGCCCTCCCTAGAATGAATGCTCCCTCACAGTGACCTCCGCATTCAGGCCAGGCCAGTTGGTCTAGGTTACACTATCGAAGACATGATTGTAGGTGAGTTAGCAGGCACCACTGAGGATTCTGAAACTGCTTCCACAAACTGCAGCTACAGCTTAGTTTCTGGCTAGGCATTAGATAAACATGTAGGGGTTTGCCTTAACTTACATGTATACTGGAGTAAGATAGTAACAACTTTCTTCCAGCTACTTCATAAGTATATTTTGGGGAAAAAAGGACATCATGTAGGTGAAGAGTTTGGAGCCCTTTGGAAGGGAAAACTACTATAAAAGCATTTATGATAATTAGCAGTGGCAAGGTGGTATGTGTAGGAACAAAGAACTTTATATACAGTGCTCTGCGTCCCAAAGGAAAGAATTAATTAGTGCGACCATGTTGTTCTGGTTCTAACTCGTATTTCTGTGGCCGCGGCTGATGCCCTCAACTATAAGTATCCCTACCTGCTACGATCTCAGGGAACCCCACTGAGAACTCTCTCTTTGACTCATGGCTGGTGGCCAGACTCAAGATATAGGAAGAAGAATAAGAAGAAAACGACTACCTGTGTGGGGCTGGGAATATAGCTCAGCACTATAGCTCATCAGGATACAGTTCCACGTCTGCCTGCTAAGCGCAAGGTCCTGAAGTTGATTCCTGGCACCAAAACAAAACAAAACAAAACAAAAACAAACAAACTAGAATACATGTGTGCTTTCACTATTATTTATAATGGAGAACTTACTGATGCAGCAAGCCATTTTCATGTTTTCTTGCACAGCTCTGAAGGGTTTTCCAACACATCCTAGGAGCTAAGAGACTTTCGCGCAGAGACAGTATGACTTGTCCTAGGCAGGCGTGCCTTTGGCCTGCGCCCTTTCATCTCCATGCTGCCTGCCAGCCTCACCTACTATTTGTCTGGGTCCCTCTGGCTGTTGTGTGGCTGCCATCCACCCCCACACTAGCGTGCCAAAGGAGTGAATGAACAATGGGATACCCTGGCACTGGCGGGTGTTTTAATAACTGTGGAAAATGAGGAATGTACAGATGCATGATTCAAGCTCCCACTTCAAAGGTCCTCAACTGAAATCCTCCTGAAATTAGAAGCAGTACCACCGTATACAGTGCAACCTTTGCATGGCTGCCCAATGTTACTATAAATCTGTGGGTTCAGTGTTTGGGAAAGTTACATTACTGGGCAACAGATGCCCTGCTTTCATGTGGAATTTATCAATCGGTGGGTCCTGCCTGGGAAATCAGAGGTAGGGAGTAGGGAGCCATTTGTTGCTCACTGGCAGTGAAAACACAAAAGGGGTCTGGCCTCACTGAGCAGGGGCTTAAGCAGAAGTGTATGTGGCTACCTTGTCCTGGTCTGAACTGCCTTCAGTCCACATGGAGAACATTTTCTCCCATCCTAGACCCCACTAGGAAGGAAGCTAAATAAGCCTCCATGTCACATTCCTTTCTTGGTATTCTGCTCTTCCTCGGCTGCTTCTCAATGAACACCTGGAACCCGTATGCTGTTGTCAGTAGACTCTGCCTCTCCGGCAATGGCTTCCAATGTAGACCTGGCCTCTTTAGCAGGGTCCAGGCTCCAGATGAAACTTTTTTCTGTCTTGATAATTACTCTCGCCCAGCCCACACTTAGTATGTCCCATACCACTCAAGAACTTATTAAACTTCACCTCACCTGTTAGGTAGGTGTTTTTTGGCCTCTTTTTGTACATAAAGAAACAGCCTCAAAAGGCACAAGAAACTTATCCAAGGTCATACAACTTCAGAGAGAAGAAGAAATTTTATCCTAGGTCCAGAGCCCAAATTCACACACTAGGTGAAGTTCTTACCTTAAAACTTAATGGCTACACTTCCCGTTCTTTCAGATTAACATCAACAAAACTATTTACCATATTTCACAAATAGCATTTGTATTTCAGTATTGTCTACTTAGACACAGTGCTTGAATAGAAAGGCTTGATTGTTATTGTTAGATTTTCCCACACTGTGGCAAATGTTGAGGGGAGGGAGGAGCCCTTTGATTGTCTACCAAGAATACCACCCAGATGGGGAAGGTCTGTGGTTTGTTAGCCTGATGCATCCAGTTCATGATAGAGTTATGTAGCTGCTACTTTTAGTCAGTATAAATCCCAGACAGTGCTTTTCTGGGTATGGCTGATGCCTACCTTGGGGATTCTCACTCTTCTGCTCTGATTTTGAGACTGACCAGCCAGTCTCCTGGTCAGTTTCCTTTTCCTTCCTAAAGCCTTCAATCCCCGTTTTTGCTAAGTGTTTTCTAGAAATTTCCTTTACTGGCTTTCTTAGGCAGACTAACGTGGAATACTAACTATGAGCAGGACCCAACAGATCCCGTGCTATGCTATTTTTGTCATCTCATCCTCACTAGAAAGCATTTGGGAAATGTGTCACTATTTTACTTTTGAGAAAATTAAATGAAGAAACAAGCTAATTTAAGCGATTTTTCCCACCATAGTATTTAGTGAAGCCGATCTTTAAATTACTGCAGCAATAGAGGCAACATTGGGAGCTTAGTTATGGCTGAGGTGATGCAGGAGTCATTACACATTTACCAGCTCTGTCGTGGCAAACTGGATGGTTATGCATGATGGGCTGTTGTGCAGACTGAAGATAGTTCACTTAAGGATCAAAGGAAAATCATTTTCCCATTTTTCTACTCATTGCTTTTAGAAAAAAAATTCTTCCTAATTTTCCATCTTTTTTTTCTTCTTTCTCAAAGTAAGCCCAAGTCAAGAAACCTTTGGTGTATGACTTGGTGACTAGGCTGTTTCAGGGACCCCTGTTACCCAGCCATCACTTCCAGGGCTCCTTGAGGGCTAAGCGGTCTTCCAGGAGCCCAGGACAGGGTGCGGGTCAGGGTGTGGATGGAGCTAGTGCTTTTCTATCGATATAGTATAGCACTTCTTAAAGCTGGTTTAGATTTGACCTTTCTTCCTGTCTGGAAAGTATTTTAAGGATATGTATTTCTCTTTGAGCTTTCTGCTTTGACAAAAATGTTTTCATTCTTCAGTTCTAAGTGTATTTTTATATAAGCCCTCATAATGTTTCTCTAGCTTCCCATGAGTTATTTGGGAGTGTGCTTTTCAATTTTCCCATTATATGAACTTTATTTTTCCTAATGCTGTAGATGGAACTCAGGTCCTCATACATGGTGGTCAAGAGCTCTACTACCAAGCCACATTCCCAATGCATGCAGTTGGAATCAATTTTGTGTTTCAAATCTAACTTGATTATGCTGTGATCTAAGAACATTACCCATATATGCTGGTTGTCTGAAGGATGATGGAACTAGTTTTAGGACATTGTTTTTGGCTTATTGTTGAATGTTTCTCATGTATGTTTCACAGAAATATTTATTCTCTCATGATTTGGTTTACAGTTCTCCATCTGTCCATTAATTCAAGCTCATCAATTTTGTTGCTGAGATCTATTTCTTTCTAAATTTTTGTCTTCTTGTCAGTAACTGAGACAAGTATGTTGAAAGCTTTTACAATAGCGATCGATACATCAGACTTTGCACTTCATTAGTTTTTGCTTTCTAAACAAGTTACTGTATTAGATGTGAGCAAATATATAGTTATTATACATACCAATTGCTTTAATGTGTTTTCAATTATTATGTAGTAAAGAGCAGTTTTACCTTTAATAATGCTTTCTTTTCTAAAGTCTATTTTGTTTTATGTTAATTTTATGGCTCCAGCTTTTTCTTTTTAGCGGGGCCAGGATTTATTTACATGGTTTTTACTTTTGAAATTTAAAAATTTTTAATATTTTTGTTTTTTGAGACAGGATCTTGCTATGTTTCCAAGGCTGGCTTCAAACTCACTATCATCCTGCATCAGCTTTATGAGTGTTGGGCTTATAGGTGTGCACCACCATCCCTTTCCTCTCCTCTCCTCCCCTCCCCTCCTTCGCTGTTTTAGAGACAGAGTCTCGTTATGTAGCTCAGCCTTGCCTTGGCCTCCTGAGTAGCTGGGACTGTGGGGCAGGGGTGTGCCACCACGCCCAGCTGCTCTTTCCTCATTCATTTCTCATTTGCATTTTCTCCACCATGCTTGGATTTGTTTCCGGTTGTCTGGTGTCTCTCGGCCTTGTGCCGTGAGCCTGTAGCCTTCTTAGGTCTCTAGTAGCCATTGTTATTCTCTGGGCTGTAGCAACTAAAACAAAGAAATAATTGCACTTTTCTGCTAGACGTGTATAATAAACAAGAAAAAGTAACACTTAGGTGGGTGGAGGTGGAGGCTGAGAGACAGAGATTTTTAAACGTTATGGAGCTTTCATTAATTAAAAAGACCAGCTCACCCTGTATAATCCTCCTGTTACCACCTTGCCCCACACTATTTGGTTCCCAATCTAGATGCCTGGTGTTCACATCCTGTTGGTTACCCCTGTTCTAAGGAATTCTACATGATAGTTTATTTAAGAGCTGTTCAGCAATGTGCAATAACTAAAAATTTCCATTGCTCAATGAAAAACATTTCTTAGAAGTCACTGTGAAGATTAATAAAAGTTGAAGTTGTGGATGAAAAAGAATCTTGGAGAAAGGGACTTTTTGTTTTTATTTTTTTATTTTATTTTATTTTATTTTTTAGAAAGGGACTTTTTAGATATACTTTATATAGCTGGTAGTATTTGGAAGTTAAAGGTCAACATTGAACTTAGAAGTCCTACCAAATATCTCTTCTCACATTAATGACCCCACAATGCCACACTGTCCTTTGTTGATAAAATCTCACACCAGCAGTGCACATGACCCATCCACATTTTTAACCTGTGGTTGGCACTTCTTAACTGTTCTGGTGTATTCTGAAGAAGCACAAATGGACATGTGGACACTCTGAAACAAGTTATTTTAAGGCAAGCAGATCCCCCCGGGGGAAGACAGCAGTGATAACTACTGGTCTAGCTTAGGTAAACTGTGTACAGACTTTGGATTGTCTTCAATTATTCCATCAGTTTTGCTGCTTTTGGAACTCAAGGACATACAAAATCTTTTTTTTTTAAAAAATAGTTTTAGGAGATAAAGATCAAAATTAAATACTTAGAACAGGTGTCTGTCTACAAACATACCCGTGCTGGCACAAAGCTACTTGAATGTGTAGTGCGTGCCAGGTTGGTAATTATGGGTGGAATTTGGGCATTGATTCTAGCAAAAGCAACCAGCACTATGTTTTCTTTTTCTCTTATCCACATGAACCAGCCCAGGACCGCATCTTTTCTATCTGAGTGGTAATGATCCAGAAACGCGTACTGAGAAATGAGTGATTCTGCATGAGCTTCATGTGAAGGGCCTCTTTTGAATGCAAATCTTTATAAAATACAGCACACACTTTGCTGCCTTCCTGTGTGGAACGTTTTAGAAAGAATCAAACTTCATCTAGGTGGCAGGGTCATTATTCAAAACTCTGATAATTTTTAGTGCCAGAAACAGGATGCCCAGGAGGTTATTGAGCTGCGTAGATTTGCAAGTTGTAGTTACTAAGTTTTTAAAATCTACTGTCCATAATTTTTCCATTTCTGTCTTATGGTAAAAATTGCCATTTCTATCTTGAACGCATGCCCCATTAGCCACCCTTGACATTTCTTGTTTGAAATGAAAGATGGCTGGTCATTCCTGAGGTGCAGCAATGTTTACATGATGCCCATCATTCTATTCTTTCTACTTGGCACATGTTTGAATGTTCCTACAGTGGATTAGATTGGATACAGGTGAGGCCTTGTGGCAGATGGCCCTTCTCAAAGAGGACTGACGATCTTCCATACAGTGGCACCTTGTCCCTGAGACCTTGCCCTTGGAGAATGGAGTCTACATCTTGCCCCTTACGCCTGCCAGGTTTGTGATGTATGTGCAGAAGTGCTGCTGTGTGTCTCCAAAGCAATGTAGGTTCTGGGTTATCATTCCTTTTTGCAGTCCTGGGTCCTTTGAAAAGAGATCTGACTATACTGAGACTTCCACACTCTGAGGAAGCCTAGGCCACGTGGGCATTCAACAGCCCCAGCTGAAGTCCCAGCAGACACTTGTCTCCTCTAAGCACAGGACTGAAGCACATCGGATGATCCCCTTCATCCCCTGGATCCCTCCCCTGAATCACCCTCCTCCATCTGAGTTTCCCCAGCAACACTGAGCAGAGACACATGGTCTCTTCTGCATCTTTCCAGATGACTGAACCACACAATCCAGAGTGGTTATTAAACAAGCCACAGCAACTGGAACTAGGCCCTAGGGAGTCTCCTGGAAATGAGACAATGAGTTTTAGTTCATGGTCTTTGTAAAATGCTGAGTAGTGGCATGGTAAAGTTACTGAGCTGTTGAGCTAGGTATACATTTAAGTCTTAGATCCACCAGCTGTTACATCCTAGACAAGTTGCTTATTCTCTTTGAGTTTCAATTTCCTCATCTGTAAAATGGGGACAGTGCTGCTATTCCATCACGAGATTTTGTGGTGCTGATATACTAGGTATAAAGCATTTAACAAGTGAAAAATATTTTGCCCCTTTTAGACATATGTGTGTGTGTGTATATTTGTCTGAATTCTCAAAGACTCCTATCCCCGCATTCTTGATTCTCAGACCTGTTCCAGATAATTGAGCTTTCCAGGTAGATACATGATAGTATATCACTGTGAGGATTTTATGTTGCTATTTTCACAACTTGAAACTTGGAAAGAAAATAATAGTGCATATACTTGGCAGTAGAAGTTAAGAGATTATAAATTTGAGGAGAGCAGGGACTACATGGCTTTTCAGAGCCAAGCACAATTGAAGAGCAAAGTGGCTAATAAATGCTTTTTGTATGAATCACATAAAATCCTACATACGTAACCTTTGGGGTACACAAAAGATGTGGGATCACCCCCATATCTGTTTATTTTCAGAAAAGTTAGAAGAAATCTGAAAAAAAATTTCCCCAGAGGCCCAAAATTTAAATAGCAATTACAGTTACTTTTGGGTGATTTAATTTTATTTAGGGTCACCAAAGCACACAAGATATTAAGATAAGTGTTTTTTGTATTTGTAGATCAAAAATATTTTCCCCATATTCTTGGTAGATATTAAATAATTTGTTAGGGAATTATTAGCCCAGTGTATTTTTGTACAAAATGCTTACAGTTTTAATTTTTATGATTCAAAGGCCAAACTGATAATGTTCAGTCAGTATTATATTTTAAATTAATTATAACCCTCAAGTCGCTTCATAATTGCAATCACACTAGGCAACAGCCCAATTTTCTTGTCACAACGTATAGAACATTAATTAGAGTGAAAATTATGAGCTACAGCAGGGGATTTTGCTGTATTCTAGCAACCTGATTTTAATAGAACTACTACATTCTGATTTTGAAAAGAAGAAATGGGGCATAATCTCCTCTTCGGCTTTGAGTGACTCTGAGGCGTTTATATTTTATTGCTGAGTACTACAGAGGACATGGGAACAAGTTCCACTCCCCAAGGTCCAAAGTTACTGCATTGCCTACATAAATTAAGACTATACTGTCATAACAATGACATTTTCTTTTGTCACACCAAGTCCCCTGGAAGGTTAGCTGGCCTACCCTCTGGTACAGCAACCTCTAGGCCTTTTGCTTTGGGACTCCTGTATGTGAGTGCTTGGGTCTACGAGCACTGTGTAAAAGAAGACAGCACAAAGAATCTGTACCTTGGACAGTTTCATTCATTAAGGTGCCCATCACCTCCACTTCCTGCTTCACTGACTGAGAACAAGTCAGATGGCTTTGTTTAATTTCACTAAGAGTCCAGGCGTCACTCTCCTCATTGTCTAAGAATGGGAGAAGAATGGGAAGTACCAGCGAGCCCTAGTAATGTCCTAGCAAGTAAGATGATAGTTTTCAGAATCTGGCTTTCCCTATGTTTGGTAAAGGACGAACTTTTTTCTCCATTTGTTGAAAACTGCATTCAGTGCAAATGGAATCTCGATCCCTAATGTGATCAGCACAAACTGAAGTACACTAATGTACGGTACGACTCACTCCAGGATGGGATTTAGTAAGAGGTGGTTTTGTCTTGGGTTCTTTCCAAGGGGTAGAGATATTGGGTGCTGAAATTGCCAGAGGGACTTGGTTACAACATCGCTTTGCTGAGAATGCAATTATGAGGCAAGGACCTAGAGGAGGCTACCAAGAGGATCTCTCCTTTAATTATCTCCCTTGACGTGGGACCTTTAGATAAGATATGCAGTTTGCAAAATAAGCAACGGCAGCAGAATATCACTACATTTCAGACAGTTATCAAATGGATTGAAATATCTACCTTTCTTTTACTAAAACCAGCACGCAACCACTTCTATCTCACTAGGACTTTGTCTAGTGCTAAATCAAAGAAATACGTACACTAAGTGAAGGTCTGACAAGATCCAGTCTGCAAAGCATGCTAATTTTACCATCTTTACTCCCCCTCTAAACTAACTGAGGTGTATGTATACCGGCTGCTTTTAAAACCTGGATATGATTTCTTGCCGTTACTTTATCTGTGTATGTGCATAACTCTTGGCCTATACAAGGAAAGTGTCAATAGTTTGAGCCTCTTGGCATTTCTCTCATATCATTCATGGTCATTGGCCAATAAACCCAAAGTCAGTCTCTGATGAGGAGACTGTGGTCCAAAGGGCTGTTAGTACACCCTCAGGCCGCCCTCTTCCCTGAAATGCATCATGGTGAAACCTTGCCTTTGCTATTTCTACCAGGCTACAAAAGAGTTTTGAAGTGTAACTAACAGAAGAGTTTCCTGGTAACAGTTTTTGTCATATTAACACAGAATTAATTCATGTGTGTCCTTGGGGGCAGGCACTGTCAAAAGTCTGCGAAAGCGCTCATGCAGTTGTTTTTCAGTGTGCAGCGCTCCTTGAGGAAGCAGTCTGAAGCAGAGCATGCACCTGAGGCTGGATATTCGTCCACATTCTCTGCTGTTTTATTATCACATATGCAATTTTTTATTCCTAGTAGCTTTTTGATAGTTCGTTGCCTTTGTCATAAAACAGGGCAGTGCACTAAAGGATGTTGTCTTGCGACCGGAATAAGAACAATGTCAAGTGTCCATGCAGCATACTGATGTCAGTATTGGAAAAAAGAGCCTCATGCCCTGGCCCGAGGGCATCGCAGCACAAACTGCCAGAGTGACGGCACTTTCTAGAAAAGGGAAACAGGAGGAAGGTGCGTTTCGGGGAAGAAGGGACTGATCAGTGTGCCTAGGGAAGAGTTAGGTGGATTTTTTCCCTCATGTTATCCCCTCTCTCATTTTTTGGTCTGTTTTTCTCAGTATGTTGTCCGTATCATGTACATTGTTACATTTATTTTATCATCCATTTAACAAGCACAGGCTGATTACCACGTGACAAGAAAAGATTGAATATTGGGGACCAAGGAATAGGATCTTACAGCTGTCAGTTAGGGAAGATATACAGACTGAGATTCAGGAAAGTAGGGGAGAACGAGAAGCAGGGTGATGTGGGCCACAGCAGGGCCTTACATCAGCATCTAGGAGGAAGGGGAGGCTGGAGACGAGCATCCCAGCAAGTGAGGATGGAAGGCCGAAGTAAACCCAAAGGGCATGACTGCTTCGCGCAGAGGCAAGAGACCAGAGACATTAGCTCTCAGGGTTCGGGGAGTGGCAGGCGACACATGGAGCATCAGGCGGATAAGGATGGGGGCAAAAGGCAGGGGGTGTAATTGAATCCGAGCCAGCCCCGTGGGCAGGAGCTGCATTTGGTCCTGGAGGAGGTGCGGTGCCCCGGAGAAACCGGAAATAGGCGGAGCCGTGATCCTAGTCCCGTGTGAGGAAGATGACTCCAAAGGCAAAGGAGAATCCTGACCGGAGGCTCCCACATCCCCAGCCAGAGGGAACAGCCAGCGTGGCAGTGTGTGGCAGGGGGTGTGAGTATTTAGACCGTAAAACTGAGGAAGCCCATGAAGTGACTGAAGGCAGCGGGTTGAGGTAAGCTTAGGCTGGGGATATAGCTCAGCGGCACAGCGCCTGCCTGGCAGGCACAAAGTTGTGGGTTTGATTCCCTGTACAAAAGAAAAAAGGAGAGAAAAATCATCCATTATGATTTCTGTCTTTCTGGGTGCATGGCATTAAACAAGAAAAGAATATAGAGCAAAAAACATGTTTTAAGGAAAAGCGAGTTTGAGAGAGCTAAAACCAGAGAAGGACGTGGCCCCTAACCAGGAGCACCGGCCAACATTTATTGAAAGCTCTGCTCGCACCAATATTGTCCCTAATCTTACGTTTTCATTCTTTCAACCCTCACTACCAAGCTTCGCAGTGACGGCACTGCTGATTTCACCCGATTGAAGTTATCCTCAGCTGTAAGACACATTCTGATGTCACAGACTTTAAACTGCCCTTCTTAGAGTAACTGAAAGATGGTCTGATCCCCATCGTTTTTGCGGTACTAGGGATCAAACTCAGGACCTTGCACTTGTCAGGCAGGGGCTGTGCACCTCAGGTATATCCCCAGCCCCCCTTAGCCTCATCTTACAGAACAGAGAGCTGAAGTAATTCATTTGAAGCCACACAGTGAGTTAATAGAGGAGCTGGGGTTCAACTTAACCCGGCCCCGGAACTTGTTCACTTAATTGCAGGCTGTGTCACTTCTTGGTACATCCAGGTGTCAGGAAGAGTGGTTTGGGGTGGAGGCAGAAGTCGGAGAGGCATCAGTAATGACAGAAGTGAAGGCGGTAAGTATGGTCCAGCCTTAATTTTTCAGGAGGTTAAACTGAAGCTGAAGTAACATGGACAATTATAAGCAAATACCTCTCTTAATACACTAAAATGCCTCAAAACATCAGACTACACCTATCTTAGGCAGATTTTCTAAAGAAATAGTGAAGTCAAAATACCAGCAGATTTGTAGATTGGAAATGCTGTCTGAAAAAACTGAAGCTTTTGGAGCTGATTTTTGTGAGGCATCAGCTTCTGCCTTCCCTGATCACAGTGCCGTCCTCCTGTGTTTGTGAAATGCTGGTGGGCGGTGGAGCAGGAGGGGAATCTCCTCGTGAATATCACCATGCAAGTGTGTGGAGCCAAGGGTGTAGGTCTGCATGCTAGATCCCTGCCGTCTGCAGTCCTGGGATAACTGAATTCCTTACCTGTGGGCAGGTGTGTGTTTGGCCACTTGCCTTCACTTATTAGGCAAGGCAGTGTTCCTCGGTGCAGTGAATCACTGCTTTTGGATGCAGTCCCTATGACTCAACAGTCACAAATTTGTTTGTCAGGCACAGTTTTCCCCCTGCTTTTCCTCATTCCCTTCCCCCATCTTTTCCTCCCTGGATGATCCATTTCTAATGGGGAAAGCCGAGGGGGGATTTTTAAAGGCTGAAACCCAGTTTACTAAGTTGCAAGGGAGATAGAAAAGAAACATTTGGAACCCAGTCGTCGGTTTGGGTTAAGCTTTAATCAGGCCAGGATGAACTGAGAACAGCTCCAAGGAGGGAAATCTCTCTGTACTTCACGGCGAGGCCAGGTACAAGAACTAGGTACGCATTTTCTTTGAAAGCGAGAGAGCAGAATCATCTGCAGCTGGTCTTCCGGATGGGGTCGGTGTGCATAGCCTGAGGAGCAGCTGCAGCCCGACCCAGACAGTCGCGCACGTCTGCGTCTGCCCCACTTGCTGACAGCGTGATGATAATACACGGGGAAGTGGAGGAGCCGCCTCGGGAGGAGACGGGGATGAGCTTTTGAAAGCAGAAGCCAGTGGTTTAGAGAAGAGTGATTCCAGACTTTTAATTTGCTGGGTTTTGGTCCTGGAAGGAGTTGATGATAACTAACTGTTTAATTTGCTGTAGTAGCTCAATCCCACTCCAGTTAAATATGTTTTTTAAAACTTACAAAAGAATGCTTATTTGTTTATGTGAGTCCTTGGATGGAAAGATACATATAATGTAGCTATCAATGGTATTATATAACTATCTGTCTAATTTTACTTTTTAATTTATTCTCTACTATGGTCTCTCTCATCAGCCCAGTAATCCACGTGAAGTAATCAGATTAGGGAAACGATAAACTGCCTTAGGTAAATCTCTCCAAAAGGAAGTGACTTATAAATGGATTCCAAGGTAAGAAGACACAACAGGGAAAGCACCAAAGCCATCTTCCAGAGGATGAAAACAACTTCTTCTCACCAGAAAAGAGGGTGGAAGACATGAGGCACAGAGAAAAAACATAATAATTTTCCAAAGGTAGGAGTAAGGGACAGACCGCCTAGTAAGGGTGCAGTGAGTGTAGCCCAGGCAGGGCATGGGGCAGAAGCATCTCAGGGAGGATATCAGAAGCTGCATTCTGTAGCTGCTGTCCAGAACTGAAATAGTGCCCTTCACAAGAAGGTTTATGTTTACGTCCACGAGTCTAGATGGAGGGAAGCTGGTCTGTTTTATGGTTGCTCTCTATTGCCACTGGGACCAAGCTCTCCTTTTACCCTCAGCGTTACAAAATGGTAGCTGGAGCTCCAGCAGTTACATCCATGGCTCAGGTGGGACAGAGAAAGGAGGAAATGAGCACAGAGAATCTTCTGGTCGAAGCAGTTTTCTGTGAAGGGTTTTCCCTGAAGCTCTGCCTTATAACATGTCTATCTTCAAATGGGCTAAGAAAGGTATTTTCTGAATCAGGTACCTTCCTCCTTTCTCCAGCAGTTCTGCTAATAAGGAAATCAAGGAGAATGTTTGCTGAGTAAGATCTCGCAGTTTATGTCGTAATACTGTAAAAGGGTGAGCAGTGCATGAGCAGCACTGAAGACAAATCCTGCTCATTTTATTTTTAAAGTTAGGGTCAAGTTTTTCAGACATAAAAATGCAAATGTTGCTTTTTGGTTAACACAAGTTAGCCCTGGACACTATATAATTGATGTTATAACGCTGTGCTGCACCTAGGTGTGGCTGGGTTATTGGGACCAACAGACACAGAAAACTCAGGGGCCACAGAGGAACTGATACAAGTACTGACCGATCTCATAATTCCATAGGGCCGTCCTTCTAGCAAGAAGGTTATTACTATTACTATTATTTTTGATGGGTGTTTGAGAATGAGAAGGTAATTGTGAAACTAGTTGGTCCCCAAAGCTCTTTGCAGAGGCACTTATATAGCAGAATCTGCAACCCTGGGTCCCATGATGGTCGAGACAAAATGACCCCAGGGCTTCTGGAAGATCAGAGCTCTGACATCACTACCATTTTTCTAAGTGATGTCGATGGTGTAATAAACAATTTGCTGTGGTTGGTTGTAGTCTCTGCGCTGTGAGGAGGTGAACACCCAATCTCCATCTTGCAATACTGTCTTCTGACAGTCATTCATCTCTTCTCTCAAAACTCCGTGATGTGGCCGAGTTCTTCACCCCGGCCTGACTCGCACTGATGGGATTTAAGAAGCAGATCCCCCCACACATGATATTAAAAAACAAACAAAAAACCTTTCTAAACTCTGAACAACGCTGTGAGCTCACAAAATGAAAGTCAGTAGAAGTTCTCAGCATCGTTTTCCCACACTGGAGGTGCAGCACCTAGGCTAACCACGTGGGAACACACAGTAGGTCTCATCATGGCAGTTTCCTCAGCTCCTGACTGGGGTGCAGCATACCCCAGAAGGGCTGGCGGGTCTGCGGATCACCAGCTAACAGCGGAGACTCTGTGTGCTTGGATTGGCTCCAACGAGCATGAAACGAAGCACAAAATTCACTGTTCTTTTCTTTTGCTGGAGCACTTTATATGTAGTTAAACCCCCATGTGAGAAATACAAAAAAATTTTTTGTTTTTAAAACTGAATCAGCTCAAAAAATGTGGAAGGAATAGATTCAAGTGTGTGAAAGCACAAAGAGGCAAAAGGAAATAATTCTATTATATTTATTTTTTGACAAGGGCTTCCATCTGCTTTGAATTTGCACAGATTATTGACACATCTGGATGCTTGGCCTTAGGAACTGCAAGCTGCTGCAGTGGCATTTAGTTTTTGAATCTGCTCTTCAGACCACCCTGGAACTCACACAGTGAGTTTGGAGAGATGGTTGTGATATTTTAAATAAAGTTACCTTCTGGCATTTCACAACCAGCGCAAATGCAATTCTGTCATCTTGTGTTTTATAAATTGTGGTTTTGCATTTTTGACACCTGAAGGAAAAATAAGACCAAAGCCAAAGTCCTGAATGGCTTGACAGTGACATATTACAATAGTCAGATAAAGCTATCAGGGGCACACTGGAGATAGGGGTGAGCTAAGCCCTTCATGTTAACTTAAGAGACCTGGTATTTTAGCAGAAACTGAGTATCGAAGGAGTGAGTGACTGATGAGAAAATGTTTTAATATGACAGGATGGGAGTACGCATTCTAATGAAACAATGGGATTGTTAAAAAGTAACACTGATTAATACTTTACCTCTTGGACTGATTCCTTTTGTAATCAGGAGCTAACTCTTCTCTCTATGTGGTCTGATTGTAGTAATTTATTCTGACGGTATGAATAATGAGAATCCTGAAGTAGATTTTTAAATTTTAGAAAACAAAAACATGATGAAACACTTATTTCATGGTGCATATTTCTCAAATGGAGTAGCATGATTTTATTAAAAGCAACAGAAGACCATCCATCAAAATCCTAATGCAAATTGGCAAAACCAAAGCAAAACCCTCCTCTGGTTTGTTGGTCTAAAGGTACAATAGAAATAATTAAGAGCACAATACAGTTTGATTAGTTCTGGGGAGAAGACTCTGGGGTTCTCTGAGTAGATTTTTGTTGTTGTTTAAAATTCTCTCCTGTTGTGTAGTTTTACTAGGTTGGGTGAGATTAAGTAGCAGATTGACATAAAAAAATCATATCTGGCTTTCACATCCCTTAGAGACAGTGCTTCTGCTTTGCTTTGAAAAGGAAATGCTGCCTTTAGGGAGCATCTGACATATCCCAGAAACAAACCTACCGATCACGCTGACGTCCTTGTCTTTAGATATGGTTTGGCTATTTTTTCGCAAAGCCCAAACATCAAATGAGTATCAGAGCTTGAGATAACGGATAGAGATCTCCATGTGTCCGCCTAAAATCAACTAATAATGGGGAAGGGAGGCTCACTTCTTCCAGCTTTTGAGTAGAAACGGCAGGGGAGCAATCAGTGAAGAGGCCCAAACCCAAAGATCCCACACTGCCTGAGACCATTACATAATCTGCAATACTCCTGTCTCTGCTTCGGCACAGTCTTCTATTTTAAGAGGCCTTTAGCCTCCACTGGGATCCGTTATCGGCCCCTGGGAACGGTTTCATTGTGTCTCATAGGGATGTCATCCTGGTGATGTACGACAGTGGCCCGAATGACCTAAAAAGTGAGATGGCTTCTATTATCACCCGTAGTCCTGTCATTTTCAAGGCTCAGGTCTCATGACTGTATGAATATCTTTGAACATTTCTAGCTAATCCTTAGCATCTAGCTCCTGATTAAGCTCCAGTGGGCCCTTAGTAGATGCTTTGATAATGGAAAATATGAGTATATGTGAGAAACCAAGTTCCATGGATAACCCAGCACCACATTTAAAGGGAAGCTTCATCATTCTTCTAACCGGAGTTGAAGTTACAGACAGTTATTGGAAATAATAGCAATGGGCAGATTCAGGACCTAGGGGTGGGAGGCATTTTTGAGAAGTTTGCAGGTTTAGAGAGAATCCTTTGGAAATGCTCATGAACACTGCACACTGCATAGGGAGGGTCAGGGCTGAGTCCTTAAGACACTTGGGAGAGGTATCTGGCAGGGAAGGTGTTTCTTTTCCAGGAGGCTCATGTGCTTGCCTAGCAGTTCCTGGAGATGATCACTCCTTACAGCACATCTGGGGGCATCTGCTTCCCTGTCCATAAACTTTCTCTTGGTCTCTTTCAGGCCTGGAATGGGGGTATCACTGAAAGGATAAGGAGAGGCCGGACCCAGGAAGATCAGAGGAGACAAATGCTGGTAGAGAGCAGAGCAAAGTGGGAGGGAAGAAGGGGGAAGGCAAAGGTGGCAAGACCTGGCTGAGTCCAGATGCTCCCAGGTTCCATTTCCCTGCTGTGCCTCATACCCAGACCTCTCCCCGGAGAGCCGGAGGACTACGTCTGCACAGAAGACTGTGTCCACAGAGGAGGCGGTCCCAGAATGCAAGGCTGGAAGCTGACATCAGTGGCTGCTCCTCAGGCGTCCTATTAGATAGACAGGAATCAAGATCCCGAATGGTGAGATTTCTAAGTATGACCCAGAGCAAACAGATGATTTTGTTTGGTTTTCTGATCTCAATTAGAAGGAAATAATTACTTAAAGTATCCTGGATATGGAAAAACTAATAGAACTTATTGAGTCTGCACAGCATGCTCCATGCTGAACTTGATGCAGCGGGGAAGGAAAACGTGGGCTGAGCACGTGTGGATGGCAGATGAAGCTGAGGTATGGGACGCGCATGCTCAGTGGTAGCATAAAAAGGGGGAACACAGATGGCCACATTGTAACGATGACAGTGTGCTCTTCGAGAAACAAAAGGGGGTTTCCTGTCCAGCCTTGTGGGGTAACAGGTAGGGTGGAATTCATACTGGAATCCACAGAGCCTTAGCCGTTGGTGAGAATCTGGTGCACCACCCTCCAATGGAAAGCAGGCGGTGGAGGTGGAAGCAGTTTTCCCCTTCAGCCATTGTGGAAGGCTTTTTTTTTTTTTTTTTTTAAATAAAAGCACAAAAACATATTAACACAAGACACAAATTAGCATAAAAAATAGTACAATCAAAGCTGATCTACAGACACGGTGACATGGACTCAACAGTGGTTGTTGCTTTACCTATTGATATCTTTGAAGTGTATATATATGAACCCAGATACAGACATTCAAAATTGGTCAGACAATTAATCCTCTCAACAACAGAAAAACACAAAAAACAAACAACCAAAGACAAAAAAACAAAACAAACAAAAAAAACCCCACCAATAGTTGCTGCTTTGCATATTGATATCTTCAAAGTGTGTGTTCAGGATAACACATACAGACATACAAGATTGATCAAATAACCCGTCATCAATTATTCCTTAGCATTAAGTGATATAATACAATAGTAGAACCACGTTATGCGGAAGGCTTCTTGTTCAACAGAATTTGGAGTGTTGAAGTGATCACTAATCTGATGTGAATCATCAGGAAGGACTCTTCTTCGTATTTTTCTTTTCCTTCTTCCTCTCTGTTTTCTCTTGATCCATTGTGTTTCAAGACTTTCCAGGCCTGTTCTAATTTCAGAATCTGTTGTCAATGATCTTTCTCAATGTTTTGCTTTCCGTCTTTACTGGATGGATCACGTTCGGCTTTGATACCTCACTAACCAGACATTCCTATACTTTTGAGTCACTTCCTTCCTTCCCCAGGAAATAGTAAAATAAGCCACCATCAGGTGTAATCCTTACATGCTTTCCTGTATTCTTTTCATCTAATATTTGCATGTTTTTAACAATGTCTTAGCTTTACAATGCTTGTTTCAAACCTATTTCCTATGGAAGATAATATTTTTATTCCATACTCTAACTTGAATGGTTTAGCATTAATATCTTTTTGGTTTTCTGCATTGTTGGCTTATTACTTTCTAGTTATGTAGAAAGCTATAACTCTCTACTTTCCTTTTGTGTTTATTTTTTATATGGACTCATAATATTTCTTATAATTTCTTTTTAAAGTTAAAATGTGTGAAGCCATTATTTTTTATTTAGTAATATTAATTTTGCCATTGTTATAGATAAAGCTTTAAAGTACAAATTTTGCATTTCTAAGTTTGACCTCCAGTTATCCTGTTAAGAACATAAACGTTCACTAGGTATCCAAAATGACACGCTGGGTAGTACCTTCCTTCACAGGTTGGCTGAAATCCCTTGTCCCATGAGAAGTGAAAGCTTCCGTCTTATTGAATATCTTAGGAACCTAAGGCAGGGTGCAGCTCCCTTCCTCCCATCCCCTTCCAGCCCTGGGTCCTTGCTGTTGTGGACCACTGGTTCAGCTCTTGGTTTATCCACATCTCTGTGCTGTCCCTCTTAGATACCGCGTGCCCCACCCGGCACATCTCTGAAATCCTCCACATCCTAAGGCTACATTGATAGCAGGTGTTCCCGGAAGTTATGGGAGCAATGGAGTTTAATTAGAAGGAGGTTAAAGTATAGCATCATTAAAACTAAGAACATAATATCAGTTTTCAAAAACCTTTGGTCCCTGGGAGCTTCTCCCTGTCTATTTTTTCAGTTGGCTGCTGTGTTTGTAATGCTCCTCTCTACTGAGGATGAGTTACAGCCCAGTGAAACCATTGTAAGTTGAACACATCGTAAGTTGAAATACACCTAAGGTGCACCGATATGCCTAAGGTAGTTAGTATTGTAGCTGAGCAACACAGGGCACTGCAGAGCATTACTTCTCGTGATAGTGTGGCTGACTCAAAGCTGTGACTGCCATGGGCCAGCAGTATTAGAAGGTACTTTGCCAAATATTGCTAGCCTGAGGGGGAAAAATCAACATTCACAATCTGCAGTATAGTTTCTACCGAATGTGCATTACTTCCACGCCATTTTAGAGTTGAACCATTAGAAGTCAGGGCTTGTCTGTGTTCCTCCCTGTTCTCCAGCACTCCCTCTTCTTCTCTCTGCTCTCAGTTTTCTCATGTTCTTTTGTCTTTTTCTTTTTGTGGTGCTGGAGATTGGATGCAGGCCTTCACGCTGAGCTACATCTCCAACACCTTTAAAGTTTCGTTTTTGAGATATGGTCTTTCTTAGGGGCTAAGTTGCCCAGGCTGGGGTTCTAACTCAATATTTTCCCACATCTGCCTCCCAAAGAGCTGGGATTACAGGAGTGAGCCACCATGCCCAGCTAAATGTTGTTATTTCTTACATCAGAAGGTTAACTATCTCCTCAAGTCCTGTCTTCTACACGGTTACCTCTGGTGTCTCAACTTGCCCCTGTTTCTCCTACGTATGTTCCTAACCAAGACGCTGCTTCTGCAATGAAGAACCAGTGAGTCCCGCTGCCCACAGACCTCTTGTCCTTCTTTCCAAATTCCATGCATCGAGACAGAGATGCCAGACCCTCTTTACAAGAAACTTCTCATTCTTTTATTTATTTATTTACTTATTTTAAAAAGTCTTTCTCATTTCATTTCCTTAAAAAATTTTAATAATACATTTACTTTACATTTACATAAACAATCACATAAAAGTTATGAAAGCTATGTAAATTGTCAAATTTAGTACAAAGGGATATAAGATAAAGTGAAAATACCAGCTCAGTTTTTCAAACAACTTTTTTTATCATGCATTCTTTTCATGTATAAAATTTTGAGACAAGTTCTTGTTAAATTGACCAGGCTGACCTTGAGCTTATGATTGTCCTGCCTCAGCCTCCCAAGTATCTGGGATTATAGGTATAAACCACCCTGCCCAGTATTGTTGTTATTTTAAAAAGTTTACCATCAAACTTTGTTCCTTCCCCACACTCTCTACTGATCCTGGAAAAGTCCCTTAATTTCTCAGGGTCTTATTTCTTCTGACAACACAGTGTTTTCATTAAAAGCCACACAATTGGCAGCAAGGAAGACAGAAAAGGATGAGAAGCAATGAATGACCCACTGACCAGGGAGTCAAGATCAGCACATCAGACCCAAGAAGAGCATGGTGTGACCAATGACCACTTCTATGAGGTCAGAAAAAGACACAGATCCTGGGAGAGAAGGGAGTTGTCATTTAACATCAAATGAACTCAATTACGCACTGCTTAACTTCTGTTTTGATCTCTGCTCCAGGTTTTAGTGTAGCAGGTGGGATATAAGATGGTGAGAGGGAGAAGAAGCTCAGGTACAGGCAGGGTGGCCACTGGCAGCTGGCCAGTGTTCTCTGGTCATGCTCGCCCCAAACTGTGTATGCAACCTTTAATAACCAAGGCTGTCAACACTCTACTATCAGAGCACCTCCACTGCCAGTGTCTTCCATATGTCTCACAATATTGACAGCCTTAAGAAATGATGTGAAGAGCAAATAGAAGGTGAGGAAGAGAGAGATTACTCTGAGCAAACAAGCGAGATGGAGGCCAGCTGCTGTCCTTTCTTTCTGAGGACAAAGAGTTCCTTCTGTGAACGGGCCCCGCATGTTACCGCTGTCCACTCTGCACTGCTCCCTGGGATTGCCATTGTTTGTGCGGGAGGCTTATCTTCTCCACTGAGCCATAAGCACCGGGACCCCGGAGGCTGCCATCTTGCTCTCGCCACCCAGAAAAGACAGCCTTGCACTGGACAGGAACTCAGGGACTGCATGGAAAGTGAGGAGGGCCACAGTAGGAAGAGAGCTAAATCTCAGGGCACAAGGACCATTTTCTGGAGGGTTATTCAGGGAATAATTGACTGAGGGAATGTTATCTCCTTCTCAGAGGTCTTTTAGAAAAAGCAAAACATATTTTCATCAATTTGCAATGATTTAAACATGATTGTGTGTGTGGCCAGAGAAACAAGCAGCTAGGCCCTTGGGACTCCGCCCAGAGCTATGAGCCCCACTCGATGAGAAGCATCAGCGTCAGCTTCCCTCCTTGATCCCTTCTTCCCCCGCCTCCTAGTCAACCGAGTTGGAATCCACTCAAGAAGGAGGTGCTGGGGTAGGATTTCTGCATCCTGTCTCCTTGCAAAAGGCTCCTGTTACCTGAGAGAGCCACACTTGGGACTGTTTACCAGAGTAAGGTCCAGGCCCTGACCTGTGCTTGTGGCAGTGCCCTGTTTCTGCATAGATGAGGACTGAGCTCTTAGGAGGAAGTCACATGGCAGAGCTGCTTCCCTCACCTGGCAAAAACTGAACCCGTTCATAAAGTGAAAGGTTTTTGGACAGAGAGGTCTCTGGAAATCTTCCAGATAGGACTGTAATGTTAGCTTGGAGACTTTTGCAAAGCTACCCAAGGTTTCTCTGATTGTTTGGATGTGACCTTCATGCCAGCAATCATATGTGGAGACTTGGGGGCTTGGTTTCTCCTTACTCCACATCTGTGGTATCCAGTGAAAATAGAGGGACTTTTGCCAAGGAAACTGTATTCTTTCATTTGATTAGGAAATCATATTGATGAGATCAGCTTCTTTGGAAAAGGTTGGTGGTTCAACCTTAATCTCGCATGTCAAAGCCTCAGCCTGCTGCTGGAAGCTGGGTTTGCACTGCATCCTGTCTAGTGCTTGCTGGAGACCCCACATCTCCATGTCTCCAGTGGAGAGAAGGTGAACAGCACGTGGAGGATGTGACTCTGGAGAGCAGCAGGTCTCTTGGGGCAGCCACACTGGGTCACTGCAGGACAATTGCACATTTTCAGGGAGTTTTATTTGTGTAGGTTTGTGCTGTCTAGTATGGCATCACCAGTCACATGTGTCTAAGGTCTAGTTGGAAGTGAAGTATGCTATGAGAGTGAAATACATGCTTCAATTTCAAAGTCTTAGAATGAATAAAGAAGGTAAGAAGCTGATGATAGTTTTTATTAACTACTTACTATTGATAACATTTGGATACAATAGGTTCAATACAATGTGCTACTAAGCTTAATTGCATTGTTTCCCTTTACTTAAGGTGGCTCTTAGAGCATTTAAAATTACGGATGTGAGGTTGGCTTTGGCTCACTGAGTCCTTATGCCAGACTTCACATCTGTAAAATTACAGACATGGCTCATTTTATTTCCATGGGATGGTGCTGCCCCATGCATAGTGCTGGAAAGAAATGGTAAATCTTCTTCCAAGATTTTTTTCTTCATTCTATTTCTTGGAAGCACTAGAACTGTCAGTTAAGGTTGACTAAGCAACGATGCTGTCTGGCTTTGAAAGGTGCATGTGCCCTTCTCTATGTGCTTCTTGTTTCTCTAAATAATATTAAAAGTACCCAGAATCCTCTAAGTCCAGGAGTCAACAATCCCACACAAGCAATAACTGCTGAGTCAGGTTCGAGCGCCGAGTTTTGGAATTGCGGAGTTGAGTGAGACCTGGCCATTGTCCTAGGAAGCTGCTGTCTAGAGATGAGGCAGGTGAGCGCACAGCTGCCAGCATGAACCACGACGAGCCCTGGCTGCAGCTTGCACCGGGAGCCACAGCATGTCCATCGTGGGAAACAGGGTCTGGTAGGGTGAGAGATAAGATTCACTGATCTTCTCTCTAAGATCTCTCCAGCTCTGCTCAATCGTTTTTGTGGAAGGTCTTCTTTTATATAATGTAAGTAAAATAGAGTTATTATTTAAAAAGAAAAGACATAAAGCATAAAACAGATAAAGCAGAAAGCACAAGGCTCGCGGTTGGCACTGTCAGTGTTGGTCTATAATCCTTCCCAGCAATAAATTTGTCGGGTGTCAGAACCGAAACTCAGCTTATGCTTCACAGAAAAGGGCACTGTGGCTTCTTGGTGGCTGGATCTAGAGTCAAACCGTTATCAAGTGTCTATCTGTCTGCCCCTTTCCCTCCATCTCCTGTCTGTGCTTTCATTTCAGATCCTCTCTCTGGCTTCATCCCCAGACAGACCTTCTGTTTGTTTGGAAACAGGTAGTCTGACAGTTTAGGTTTAAGTATTCTTTGTGTCTGAAATCTGGAGAGGAGCGGGGAAGGGAGGGAGAGACAGAGAGAGACCCATTGGATCAGTGACTGCTGCAAGAAGGATCCATTCAGCTGATTAATCCACCCAACAAAAACCATGAATTGAACGAGGGAAACGGAAAAAAGAGCAGGATTCTAAGCAGGAAAAGGAGATCCGCCCGCTGTTGCTACTGACCAGCTTACTATCTTCCCTAATAACTGTTGGGAGGAAGGAGGGGGAAAGGAAAGGCTCATTTTACTGAAGCGGATGAGATCAAAGCCAGGTTAATAGGATAGACAGCTTTACCTCAGTGTGACACTAGAACACACTTTTCCCAAGAAAAATATCATGGCTCCCCTTGGTGAGGCGTGCTGACTGCTTCTTGCTTGACATTTCTAGCGAGGAGATGACTCGTAGTTCTCAGGAGTCTCCCCGTGCCTGCCGGCTCACGATCTGAGGGTATACGTCTTCCATCTCAGCTGACAAAAACAGTCAGACTTTTTAGCTCAGGCTGGAGGTAGTGCTTGATTTTGTTAGATACATGAAGAATTTAGAAGCAGAACCTGTTGTTTTTGTTGCAGATGGGGAGTAATGAATTTCTCAAGGGAAGGGTGAGGGTGGGAGGCACGGGATAGCTGCCCTTAAGAAATGGGCACCAATGGCAATGGGGAGGGGTCTGGAAAGGGGGTGCGTAGGAGAGAGGCAGCATGCTCAGGGGACACATAGAAAAACCTAAAATCTAACAGGGACTGTTGTTTTGATACAAGGAACAATGACATTCTGAGGCATTCTGGGTTGTGTTCCTTACACGGTGTCTACACTGTGGTCTCGAGGTGGCCCTAACCTTGGAGCAGCTACATTGTTACCCGGCTTGGCCAGGTCAGAAGGGACAGTCACATCTGCCTTCATTCACTTTGATGGCTCTGATAGAGAAGAGATAGTTGTCAGCTCCGAGCCGAGGAGAATGCGCAGACTGATGTGGCAGAGATGGCCATGAGGACTTTCAGGTAGGAGAAATAGTAAGAATGAGTTCATTGACCAGCATCTCTCTGTTTTTACTGAAAGGATGAGTAAATTTTACTTCTGCAGGAAAAAAAGAAGAGGTGCTGATGTTTCTATATGCCATCCTGCCTTCCTTAATGCAAGAGATGTTCCAAGACATGTGTTCTCAGATAATTCCATTATTGTGCAAACATCATAGACAGCGCTCACACAAACTGAGGAGGTTACTGCATCTCTAGATGATGCAATCTTACGGGGTCACCACTGGACGTGCAGTTTGCTGTCGACCTGACTGTACGAGTTATGTGGGACATCACTGTATACAGTACACATCAGCTGCAAGTGTCAGGATGTCTCTACAGTCTCTTGTCTGCTTATTGATGGTCCTTTGGATGTCTTCCATGCTTTGATCCTAGCTGGCTCAGTTTTTGCTGAAAGAGGTTTAGGGGTCCACCCTGAAACTTGAGTGCTTGAATTGGGATAGATCTCAGGCCCTCCCTCCTCGTGGTGGTCCACAAGCTGAATGGGTGGCACTTTCAGAAGACACTTCTCTTGGCTTCCAGCAAAATGAGATCAGCATGTTTGGACTGCACAAAGGTCAAGAGCATGCAAACACATGCTGTGTATACGTACTGAATAAAGAGCAACCTTTGCCACCTCTTAATCTGGTCATGTAGAACATAGTTCTTAAACTAACATAGGACATGATAAAACTTGATATACAGAACAATGTACTTTGTAAAATAGATGATTGCAAAAACACTTTGAATGTATGAAGTATTATACGGGCACTTGATGATCGATCACAGCAATTATTTTACAACTTAATTGTGGGAAAACTAAAGGAATAGAGAAGTCTAACGAACTCAAAAAGTTATCAGACCATGTACTCTAAGGAAGATAGAAAGGAGAGTGTGCAGCTTAACGTCACTTTCTGTTGAGAATAACCTTTTAGAGAAACAAATGTTACAGCTGGCATGAGGCTATGATGGCAGAGCTGAAGCAATGTGCGCACAGAGACCCGTTTGGGACGCGACGTTTCCCACACGACTGGCAGCTCATGGAGAGGCAGCCTGCCTCCAAATAAATGCAAACCTTGTTATTGAAATTTTGTTGAAATCGAGTGGGTCTTTTTAAAAAAATAATTGTACATTGCAGTAATAAAATGATATAATCCTGGGCTTTGGTGTGGATTTACTAAAGGCAATGATGCATATTTTACACTTTACATTGAGGCTTTCGAAACACTAGTCATTTGTCTCATGGGCAGAATATCTGTGCCTGTCCTGAGAGTGACATGCAGTGAGCTGAACACAAGAGGATGTTTGGATTTTATTATATTTGCCCACCAAGCTTATCAAAGAAACAGCTCACCATGCCTGTGCAGTGGAAGTGCTTTTGGCCTTGGGATTCTTATACCTTTGGTCCTTGGCTACCGTAGTTCATACATAATAAACTGAGATTAAAGTTGTTCCCTGTCATGAGATGAATAATATTTAACATAGATATTCAGTGCATCTAACTAGTAACCTTTGACCAAATCACTGGAATAATTTGATTTTTTTGAAACTCAAATTTCATGCTGCTTTGATATAAACTGATTCACCACCTCCGGCTGTAGGTTTGAAATGGTTGTTTGGGCCTAATTGACCTTTCTAACCTATAAAGAAGTGCAACAGCCAAGGGTTCTTTCATATTTGTTGTTCAGATTTGCTCTCTCACGTTAATTTTGCAACTTATCTGAGCTGTGTTTACCCCTTTGAGGTGTAATCCTAGGTAATTTATCATATTTTTGTACACTAAAATTAAATAGTTTAGTTCTCAGGGGATTAGTTGGGAAAATATTTGATGTTTCAGTTAAGCTACTATATATTTTTTGAGTTGTTAAACTGTCAAACTGAAAGAGGTTCAGGCAAAAGAACGATAAAGTTAGAAGAGGGTGAACTACATCCTCGCTCGTTACTGCAGTTTTGTAGCCGCTTCATTGTTCCTGGATAATGAGTGTACATTATGCTTCAGAAATTCAGGATTTTCAGAGGATCCATTTTAGGAAAAAACATATCACTAAAACGAACTTTTGCTGGTCAGGTCAAGAGCTGGTTCTTAGAGATGAAGATGAAAACAAAAACAGGTAAACGCCTCCCTCCCTGCCTGGTTCTTTCAGAGAAAACGAAACCAATGGAAAGCTGGGTTTGTGCCTTCAGTATTTGCACAGACCACTTTCTGATAATTTTAAACATTTACAATCCTGTATCTGCTTGAAGCACGTTTGAAAAACTCATGTCCATAGTTCAGTAGCACAGCTACAGACTTACTGTACATGCTACTTACCCTTCAATTAGAACTGCGAGTTGTCATTGGTTAATCTAAGTAGAACCTTGGGCCTTTATTGCCTGTGTTAGTGTTTGAAAACCTTGGCTGCTTTGAATTTCCTCTCACTCAGGGCTTGCGAAACTAAAATTCAAACTTACTTGTAACATCTACACACCTATTAATGCCTATCAATAAATAACCTGTAATCAAGGCCTGAATCTATTAGCCAAACAAATGAGCAGCCTCTAGCGTGAAGGGTTAATAGAAGAAATCATGAATATAGTAATTGTCCTTTCATGTTACAGCTGGCAGTTCAAATTTGGCCCCCAGCAATGAAGAGATTTTGTGTGTGCATGTGTGCGAGTGCGTGTGTGCGTGCTTGTGGCTATAATTGGGTGCCTGTGTACACACATGTAGATATTACCTTTATGTGGAAATCAGCCTAAGTGGCTCTGAAAAAGAACATGTTGCTGGTTTTACTTTGACCTGAATATTTGCATAGAGAACAATCCTTTCCCACTCTTCTTGTACCTTTTCCTTCTTCCTTCTTAGTTACTTCCTCTTCCTTCCCAGCACTGCCCTCCATCCCGGGCATTTCTCCACCTGGCAGGCCTGCACACAGGAACGCTCCCAGGTCTGGACATAGGTGCTGCCTGATGAGCCGCAGAGGGGTCATCACTAGCTAGGAGTGCAGGGCCGCCTCAGGGATGTCCCGTGCGGGCCTAAGGAGCCCTGGCCCCTGACCTGATCACCCAGCCAGCAGGAGGCTCTGCAATGCCTTTCTCCTGCAGGAGACACTAGCCTTGAGCTGGTCATTTCTTTAACAGGCTGAACTGTAAAATGTTGCAGCCTATTTGATAGCTGCTATGAAACTGCAGGACACTGTGTCTAGTGAGACTAAATGTTTATAAGTAAGTTTACTTTTATGATTTTACACATATACAAAAAATGCCGGAAGTAGATACTGCACAATAAACTTGACACTGCTCTAGGACAGATATCTGGGTAGGTGCCAAAGACAAGGATCAATTCTGTGTTGCTCCAGCAGCCTGTGTTCAGGGAAGGAAAGCAGCTATGAACCATGCCTCAAGGTCAGGCCTCAGGAAGGCACAGGCTGCCAAGGGAACTGTCTTGGCAGTACTGTCTCTCAGGCTAGGGCTCCTGCCTCTGTTCAGGGGTGGGTAGTGTGCACACGGCGGCAGTGGCACTGACTAGACTGGCAGGAGCAGTGATGGTGTCAGGCAGGCCACTGTGGAGGTTACTGTAAGACTCTAAGGGGCTGGTGATGACCTGGTCTCGATGAGCATGATGTGGAAGTGTAGCAATGACCAGGTCTAGGCGGTCCTCTGTAACTAGGAGTTTCATATCCATAGATCCACCCAAGTAAGAATCAAAAATGTTTTAAAGAAAAATGAGATCAGTACAAAACCCAGGATTCTGTTTCTTGTTTTCATTCCCTAAACAATGTGATATAGGGCTTGGGCTATAGCTCAGTGGAATAAGCGCTTGCCTAGCAAGTGCAGGGTCCTGAGTTCGATCCCCAGTACCGCAAAAGAAAAAAAAAAGATTTCCTTTAAAACGATGTGATACACACTCATTTCAATAGCATGCACATTGCTTTAGGTATTATAAGTAATGTAGAGATGATTTAATATATGTGGGAGGATGTATATAGGTTATAAACAAATACTATGCCATTTTCTGCAGAGAACTTGAGAATCTGTGTGCTTTGGCATCTGCAGGTAAAATGGTCCTGTAATCAGTCTCCCATGGATAACAAGGAAGGCCCACACATATATTTCACCCAAGCTCCCACGATTTTCTTGCAAATTCTTTTGAAGCACAAACTGTAATGTGGCCCATGGTGATTTTGTAAGCTCTACAGGGTACGCCATTTGCACATCTTCCCCACCCATCCCTGTTTTTGGTGGTACTTAGGGTATGTGCACAGAGCTACAACCCCGTCTTTTTTATTTATTTTGAGACATGGTCACGATAAGTCACTAAATGGCCCAGGCAGGGCTCTAACTGTGATCCTCCTGCCTCAGCTTCCCAAAGTATTGGAATTGTAGGTGTAGATGGCCACACACAACTTTGGAGCTCTCTTTAACAAAAACAAACTCAAAATATAAGGTCGGTTGTAAAATTTTTTGAAATGAGAAAAAATTTTAACTTGACCCAAATCACAAACTCCACAGAATTTGGAAGTACATTATTTTTATTAACTGCCTGACACTTCTCTCATAAACCTTTTTCTACATTTTTGACTGCATAATTTTCTGCAAAAATGTATTGTGTATATGCTTTGTCCTAGATCACTGAACTCTTATCTGTGAACAAACAAAAGAATTTCCTTACCCTCCCAGGCTTTATATTACTGTTAATTGATATTGTATGTATGTGTTTATTTTTTGATACTGTATTTACTAAGGTGGACTTATATTTTATAGTAATTTTAAAGAGTTTTTGTATTTTGAGGCACATAATAATTTTTTGTTTGGGAACATACATGTTGCTCTATGTAACTTCTGAATACAAGATGCACCGAGTCAGCCCAGAAAGAGCATGTAAGTACTTCCTTCTTTGTTTTGGCCAGCTTGCATTTGAGACAATTTTCCTTTTCTTCTTGAGATGGAGCCCATTTTTACTCAAGAGGTCTTCAGCTTCCCAGATCACACTATCCCAGAGGAATTTTAAGTGTTCTGCTGGACACTGCTTGAACAGACACATGTTCGTTTCTGCACTACACCTGTTCCCATCATGACCCTCCTCTCCACTCACTCTAGAGCGCTACCTAAGTGACATACCTCTCTCCTTTTTCTTCAGAGTTGCAAAAATAGTTTGCATGTACTAACAGCTTGGCAAAAGCCCCCATTGGCCTAAGCACTGCTTATGTGCTTCTTTTGTTCTGTCTACACAGCAACCCAGTTAAGTAGCAAGAGGAGAAATTTGAGGCTTAGAGAGATGGCCACTTGCCTACGGCCACCCAGTCAGGACATGGGAAAGCTGGGACTGAAGCCCACCAATCTAACTCCATGGTCTGAGTGACCAGCTTCTTTGGGTGAATGCTGCTCTTGTATGATTTGTGTGTATGCTGAGTCAAAAAGGATGCAAAGTCAGTTATGGTAGTTCTAGTGGGAAGGCCTTGGTACGTTCTGCCTTACCACATTACCAGCAGTGCCGCAATGGGCTGTCTTCGTTGCAAATTACCCAAAGGCAGTTCCATGATGGAATGCAGTAGAGAATAATGTATCACAGCATTTTAAAAGTGAGAAGAATCTATTAGATCATCTATTTGACACTTACACGTATGCGCATTTGTCTGTGTGACACTTAGATGTACATATGTGTGTATATGTACTTAGGACTATCAAAGGTTCACAATCCAAGAGTATTCTTGAATAGGTGTAAACAGCATTCTCTGAAGGTGACATCTTCCTGATAAGACTCTTGAAGGATGCTCCCAATTTTTCATGCTGGAAACCCTTTAGAGACTTCTCTGTGGATGTGTCAGTGAGTGCCCACTCCCATAAGACTAATTCTCTTTTTTCTACCCACGGTACCATCCTCACAAACCTATGATTCACAACAGGAATGTAGCTTGGAACTTCTGCTATGTAAGCAGCTGCAGATACCTCAGATGCCATTGTACATGTGATCCAGGACTGGCTATAAATTTGCCCCTAAAAATAAAGTAACAAGTGACTGAGCAGCAATAGGAATTAATCACTGCAGTCTGTGAATGGAATGTGCCAGGCTCTACCTCAAAATCCTTTTATAAAAAGATTGATATAATTAAAGCCCCAGAGAAACATCCGAAGATGATATATTTGAGCAAACGTGTTGCAAAAGTTTGGATAGATGACTTTTCTTAAAAATAGGAAATACATGGGAAAAAGTATTCCATAACTTCTATTTCATTGGAAATAGGATTATACTATTTTACCATTGAAGAATTTATCATACCAAGGAATTTAAATTGGATTCAATTTTGGCATACTGGGATTTTTTTTAAGGTAAAAGGGATATCAAGGCATTCAAGCTGTTTGCTGTGAGGAGAAATAACTTCATATTTTAAATTTCTACCACAAGTTGTACCAAAGAATATCTGAGTAAATCAGAAATGTGAATAGCCAGGTGAAAATTTCAGGTATCTCAGGCTTTCAAAATTGGTAAATTAGGCATAAACTATTCAATTGGTTAAAAAGCAAAAAGCCAACCAAAGCAAAACTAAAGAAAAGCAACACAGAATATGACTTCTTTAAATATGGCTTTTCCTTATGAGCACAGCATTCAGAGTCCAATCTAACAGGTTATGTTCCCTTCAATATCCCAACATGCCTTCAGAAAGAAGGGAATTGGGGGGGCAAGAGAGGAAATGAGGGAGGAAGGAAGGGAAAGAGTGAAAGAAAAAAGAAAGAAAGGAAAAAAGGAAAGAAAGAGAAAGAAGGAAACGCAATCACTAGTTAGAGGAGAAAGAAAAAAAAATAACAAAAGAACACTAACCAGCCCTTGTGAAATGTCTGAACAGACAGTACAGGAGGACCTCTCCCATTCTGAGCACACCTAGGTAACAAATGCTCAGGCCATTTGAAAGAAAATTTGATTAAAGATTAATTTTTGGAATAAGGAAAGTGAAAGAGGTTTCTTAAACCCACTTGAATTAGTGGAGATGAAAGGTTAAAAGCTTTAAAGATCATAAACTACATTAGCAACTGAACAGTAAACACCATCAGCAGAGACACAGGAAAATTAGCAAAACAATGTTAAGTGAAGAGAGGAGAAAAGAATTCATTTCAAAAACCATTCCTTTTCTTTGTGTTCCAAAATTGATTCTGCAGTTTCAGACGGAAGTAGTAATGGGTAATTTCTATTTAATGCTTTTCAAACAAGTGCACAAAATCTCCTTGGGCTCCAAAGGGGCAGAGATCAAAGCAGGTAAGATTTCTTGGGGTAGTTTCTACCACTGTTCTACGCTATGTTGGGAGCTCTGAGTATTCTACAAGGACAGATGATGCGTTATGATCCACAGCTGTCTTAATCTTACATAAATTAAGTTTAAAACACACACCCTAAGACTGGCTTCTGTGGCATTCCTAGAGTTGCCGGGGTGAGTCAGTATGGTGTTGAGAATCCTAAATGATTGTATCATATTAATCTAACATTATGAGGACCTTTTCAAGGAGCTGACAATATTCTTTTTGATACTGAACCTTAAACAAATTAACCATTTTTTATTAGCATAGGACTGTGATACTTAATAATTACATTAACATTGGGGAGTTGGTACACATACATACCGCATCTTGGTCATTTTTATTTCCCTCTCAAAGCATTGCTATTAGAATCAATGATGTATTTTCTTGCCTTCTTAAAAAAGGAAACTGAATATTGTTTAACCTCTTTGATAATTTAGGATCACTATTATAAACTAATTTCCTGGTGAATAGTAATGTAAAACTTCTCAACAAAATACTTGCATATTGAATTCAATAGCATATTAAAAGGGTTATATACCATAACCAAGTGGGATTTATCTGTGGGGTGCAAGGATGATTCAACATATCATAATTTGTCAATGTAATATATCACATTAACGGAATGAAGGGCAAAGATAATCTTGGTGCAGAAAAGGATCTGTCAAAATCCAGTACCTTTCATGATAAAAATGTCACAAACTAGGAATGGAGGCAAATCATGTAGAATAATAGAAGCAATATATGAAAAGATCGCAACTAATACCATATCCAGTGGTGAACATCAAAGCTGTTCCTCTAAGATAGTGGCAAGACAAAGATGACCACTCTTAGCCCTTCTCCAAGCGGCTGGAAGTGCTGGCTGAAGTGAGTGTGCCAGGAAAAGAAATAAAAGACATTTTAGTTCAAAGAGCTCAGAATGAGGAAGTACGGTTATTCTTTTCACAGATGACATGATTTTATATATAGATAAGCTGAAAGGTTCCTCCAATGTTACAACTAATAAGTAAATTTAGCAAAGTATGGGATACTAAAATCAGTACTCAAAAAGCAGTTTATTTCTTTACACTAACCATAAACGATTAAAAAAACCAGAAAACAATCTTATTTACAAGAGCATAAAAATAATAAAGTACTTAGGAATAAACTTAACCAAGGAAGGAAAAGATATGTATACTGAAAATGACCAAATAGTGCTGAAATAAATTAACACAGGCAGACACAAATAAAAAGAAAGACATTCTTTGTTCACAGATTAAAGACTAAATATTTTTAAAATGTCCATATAACTCTGTGACTGTTAAATGTTCTATGTCAACTTGACTGAATTAGAGGCTCCTAGCAGATCAGTAAAGCATATGTCTATGGAGTGTTTCCAGAGACTATTGGCATGGAGGTCGACAAACTGACGGGGGAAGACCCACCCTGGTTGAGGGTGGTACCATCCAGTGGGCTTGTAGCCTGGATGGAATAAGTAGTAAAGAAGGGGAAGTTGGTGGACATTGAAAAGCTTCATTCGCTTGAGTGGCTCCGTCTTTTGCCGCATCTGTGCACATCAGACTCCAGTTGCTTTCGCCTTCCAGTGCAGCCCACACAGCGATCCTTCAGGGAGCTTCCCGGCTTTCAGTTTAGGCAGGCATAGCATCTTTTCTCTTTCTTGTTTGAAACTTCTAGCTTCTTGGACCTAGCAGCTACTGCCTCCAACTCTCCAGCATGCAGGTAGTCATTGTGGACTTCCCTGGCTGTGTTCCTGTAAGTTTATCTAATAAAAACCCTTGTACAAATATATGTACACCTATGTCTGTGTCTCTCTGTATAGATATATCTAATATAATATATATTCAGTTCTGTTCTTCTAGGCCACCTTAACCAATATTAACTTGAAACAATACCTAGCTTCAATATAATCGCCATCAAAATCTCAAAAGTATTTTTGTAGAACAACAACAAAAAAAATCCTAAAATTCATGTGGAATCATGAGGGATCCCAAACAATCAAACTAATTTTGAAAAAGAAGAGAAAAACTGGTGGCCTCATACTTCCTGATTTCAAAGCATATTACAAAATCACAATAATAGAACTAGTATGGAGCTGGTGTAAAGACAGATATATAAGCTAATAGCAAAAAAGATAGCTCATAAACAAGTCCATATGTGGTCAATGATCTTTGACAAAGGTGACAAAGTGCACACTGGGGAAAGGCCAGTCTCGTCAACAAATGTTTTTGGGAAAACTGGAAACCCATGTGCAAAATGAAGATACACTCTTATCTTACTCCATTGGCAAAAATAACTCAACATAGATCGAGGAACTAAGCATAAGGCCTGAAACCACAAACTCCTAGAAGAAAGTACAGGAGAAAAGGTTCATAGCATTGTAATGGGCACTAAGATTTTTGGGTAAGACAGAGACAATGAAAACAAAAGTAAACAGACAGACCATATTGAACTGAAAACTTCTGTACAGAAAAGGAAACAGCCCAGAGGGAAAAGGCACTCTATGAAATAGGAGAAATATTTGTAAGCCATTTATTAGATAGGAGGTGATATCTAGACTATATGAAGGATTACTCAATACTACATGTTTTCACATATGTTTGGCATCTAAAGTAATGAAATTCATAGAAATAGGAAGTAGATTGGTGATTTCCAGGAGCTGAGGAAAAGGGGAAAAGGATGTTTGGTTGAAATAGCGCTGTCCCTGTCTCCCTGGCAGAAGGTACATCTTGTAAGGCTACTACTTTATTTGTTAGCTGCTTGCACTTAAATTTTAATCTTTCTATTTTTTAAAAATTCATTAAAATTTTTTATTTATTTTACAGATCTTTAAATGTTTTCTAGAAGGTGAAGATACTTGCATTGTTCATAGGGAGTTTTTTAAAAAAATAAGATGGCTGGGGATATAGCTCAGTGGAATAAGCACTTGCCTAGCAAGCACAGGGTCCTGAGTTCGATCCCCAGTACTGCAAAAAACAAACAAACAAACAAACAAACAAAAAACAAACAAAAAATAAATAAAAAAATAAGATGTATAGTGGTAAAAAAATTATAAGGCTTTACAATGAAAAGTAAATTTCCATTCCATCTCTGTCCCCTAGTCTGCAGTCTTCCTCATCAGAACCAATCATTGTTGGCCAATGCCAACCAAATTATACAAGTGAGAGAACGCTGTAAAATTTCTCTGAACTTTGGTTGTTTCACTAAATATGTTGGAGATATGTTTATTGTGTCACATATGGCTATATCTCAAACATATTTGGTGAAGGAATTAATTTAATTAATTCTCTTTTGATGAACTCTAAGGTGGTTTTCATATTTTTGTTATCACAAATTGTAAGAATGGAATTTTTAAAAAATGAAAGTCCATGCACCTCAACGAGTAAAGCAGATTATGGAAGTAGTGTGTGAATTTATCATAAACCTAAGTCAAATAAATTGAAAACATTCAAATATATGTGGGAAACCTTCTATCTTAGCATGATTATCTACCCTGTGGCACAGATGAGCACAGAGATTGATTGGTTATAGCTGTGGTTGTCCAACACCATTGATCTAGGAACACAGTTTGAATGGGTCTCTGCATGTAAACAGTAAGGAAAATTTGAAAAGAACAGTGAAGTCAATGATAAATGATAAATGAACAAATTCCAGTATATGCAGAAAATGCTAGCAAAGGTTTCATTTGTAAGTTTTCACAGCATAAATTATTGGGTTGGAGATATGTAATATGTTAAATTTAGCAATTTTGTAAAACTGTGAACTGATTTTTATTATAGTTTTAAATTATTTAAAAGAAATACAAATTAAAAATAAAATCTCATTTCTGCTTTCTCAGGTTGGCAAAAGTATTGGTCAATTTTTTTTGCTGCTGGAACAAAATACTTTACATCTACAACTTAAAAGTTGGAAAGTTTTAATTAGGCTCATTATTTCAGAGTGTTCAGTCCATGGTAGCCTGGCTCAGAAGCAGAAACACTATGGCAGAAGAGCCACGGTGGAACAAAGCTTCTCACAGTAGCTGTGAGCAGTGCAGAGGACAGTGCTGGAGAGGAAGGGGCCAGCGGCCGGATATACACCCCAAGGTCATACTTCCACAGCCCACCCAGACAGACCTAGAACTGGGCTTTACTAATTTTCTAAGTGGCTCCAAGCAAATCAAGTTGATGATTAATCTTAAATGTCACAGCAAATATGAAAAAATTTGAAAAAGATTGATACCCAATGTTTGTCAAGGGTGTGTGCAAACAGATACTAACTTTTTATAAAAATATTGTAAAATGATCAACTCCATCAGTAAAGGGGCCTAAGAGCTGGCAGGTTACAATTGCTATCCTTTAAAAATGGTTTCTAAACTTGTCAGCTCTAAAGCTCATGCTTTGATTATACATTCTTTGATTTCTCAGAAAATTTGTTGTGTAGAGGATGCCAGACCCCAGGTAATCATACAGATAAAACCTATAGCAAATATGCTAGATTCCTTTTACTAGGATCTACCAGATCTTGCGTAAAGTGAGGGTTATATGACAGTTGGTCTCTCCTAACTCAGTAAAATTAATAAAACAGGCCATCCTCCAAAATAAGATGGCATTAGACATTCTAACAGCAGCATGGGGATACTTGTAAAATTGTAAAAACTAAATGTTGTGTGTACATTTCCGATTCTTCTGCTAATATCATGATAGCTGTTGAAGATATTAGATGACAAATTAACGACAAGTCAGACTTAAAATTCCCTGGACATTGTCCTTATCCTTACTATGGGAAGCCTCTTGGTGGAAATCTTTGTGTCTGTTTTCGTAGTTACCCTGTTGATCTTATTGTTTGGTCTACGCATACTTAATTTTTCTTTGGCTTTGTCTCCTCCAGACTTAAAGCTACACACCTACCCGAGATGAAAATGCCTGCTGTCTATCAAAGGCCTTTAGGAAGGAATTCTGGAGAGTATCTCTGACTGCTGATCAACAACTACGACCCCTTTAGCCTGCAGGAGCTGAGCGGTCACGGTCCATTATTCCCTCACAGTAGTTTGGGTTACTTCTTCAGAGGGGGAAATGTTGTAGGCAACTAAGTAGCTAGAAATATTAGATAGAAATATTATGGGCAGCCAGACAGGGCCTGGCCCTTGAGGGAACCAGTGTGGAAGACAAGATACCTTGCAGCTGTGGGTCAGACCTTAAACAAAAGATTAAACAAGTGCACCCAGGGGTGGGACATCAGGGACTGATACTTTAAATAGATATCAATCACCTTGAAAAAGCCAGGAAGAGTCACTACCCCAAGCCCCTACAGGAAAAGCCCCTGTTCTGTATTTATGTCTGCTTACTAAGTGACTTGCTTCCCTATTTGATCCCAATTTAATCAATTTTATCTGAACAATTATACTTACAATCTTATTGGCTGACCACAGTTTTGTCCCACCTCATGCCCACCTTTCGATTTCCCTTTTTTTCCCCACCTTGGACCCACCTCACCTTAAAATCCCTTGAAAAGGCAGGGTCTTTGGCAACTCACTCAGGACACCTTCAGTCCTCGCGGACAGAAGCTTTCTTTCCCCCAATAAATATATTCTACTCTTTGAAAAAAGAGATTATTGTTGTAGTAAGGTGTTTGCAAGGGAAACAGTACAGGACACAAAATCATAGGATTATTTTATAATACTCACCCAAAGAGTTTACTACAGAAGAGTGCAGGAAATCTGTCCACACACTGAAGATCAAAAGAATCCAGCTGAGGGCCTGGATCCCATGGCAACGTCCTGCATGAGTACATCTGAAAATTTAGAGCGCATAAGAATGCCTCCCACAAGACCAACTGGAGGTCTACAGCTCACGACAATGTCTCTGGTAGGCCTGTTTCACGGATCTGTGCTGGGAAGGCACCAAGGTCAGTGGTGGAAGCTAGACAGTCTGTGCCAGTGGGATGAAGGATTTGTGCTAGCAGGCTGTGGGACCTGTATGGGAACCAGCAAGTGATGCTCAAAGTAAAGACCAGAGATCCTCCGAAAAGTACCACAGTCATCCTCAGTGAGAACAAGGTCCCAAGCTCCTCTGACAATGAGAACAGCCAAATCTCTATCAAGAAAGCCAGCACAATGAGCTCCTCTAAGACTCTAAATAGTGTACCATCTTCTCCTCTGGAGCCAGGAAGCAATGCTCAAAATAAGGACCAGAGCGCCCCAAAAGTGAACCACAGCCATTCTCAGTGACAACAAGGCCCCAAGCTCCTTTCGTGATGAGAATAGCCAAGTTCATCAGGAAAGACAGTTTGACAAGCTCCTGTAGGAGAAACAACAGCCTCAGGAGAACCGACAACTTCCTAACGGCTTCTCTTCTTCTGTACTTCTTTTTATTTTGTTGGCAACAGTCCTCAGGTGGGCCTCCCACACCCAGCACCATGTTGGTTCAGTTCAGCAGGGTGTTACAAGCTGACTACCATTTGTCAATCCCCATAAATGTAAACACCACAAATGTAGAAATTTTGGAGATAAATTTTACCAATTTGTTAATAAAATACTAAAAGTACATATCTTTTGATCCATCAATTACATGTTATGGTATTTTCCCCATATATGTATGCAATGTACATTTGTAGAATGACTTTCATTACAACACTGTATCTATTAGTGAGAATTAGAAACCATCCAAGTTTTCAAAATTGTGTAATCAAATAATTTATGATACAGATATGTTTAATATTAGTCCATAGTTGGTTAAGAGACTCAATATGTCTCTGTTTACTAATTAGAAGAGTTTCCAAGATATTCCACTGTGTGGAGAATATATTGGGCATATTTTTGCACTTGAGAGATTAACAAAACCATGTATTTAGGGACTGAGGTTATAAATTATGAGCAGCTTGCCTACTTAGTATACATGAGGACATAGACTCAATCACTAACACTAGAAAAAAAATTACTGAAAACACATCTGTATGTGTTCAACTTTATTAAAAGAAATTCACAGCAAACACTGATATAATTTCTCTCTGGGGTAGAGTAGGTTGGGTGATCTGAGGTGGAAGCCAGACTTTCAAGCTTTTTAAAAACTATTTTATGACCTTTCTTCATAATCATAAACATACAGTTCAAAATATAAATTAATATAAATTAAAATCAAATATTTATGGAAGCACTCTAGTACTTTTTAAGACATAATTTAAAATATTTATAGAAGCACTATAGAATATTTATGAAATAAAATTTTAAAATACAGATTTCAAAGAATGAGTCTGTAGAAGACATTTTTGAGGTGTCATTTTTGATAGGTGACTACTATCACTTCCCGGCTCCTAAATTAGAGGAAATAGGAAGTCTTCAGGTTCTTTGCTTTTTAAATTAGAGAGAGTTGAACCAGATGCGTTTTCAAAGATTTCCTCTGCCATTAGTAAGAAAGAGGAAGATCAGAAGATTCCCCTGCAGAAGAACCCGAGGTGGCTGGCAATTACGTGGGTGAAGGAAGCCTCCTGAGGGCCGTTGCCAAAGGCTTGACTCCTGTGGGCGGAGGGAGATTGTGTAGGAATTTTCATGGCCCACTCCACGAAATCGCTAGGGAGGAGGCCCATTTTGTTAGGCAGCAAGTTACTAACACATGGCGTATTAGTCTCACCCTGACTTCTGGGACAAGAGAACAAATCATGTTCATTTTTGGAGTTGAGATGGGATTCCCTAAGATTTTAATTATTTACTTATTGTTTTTAGTATGAACTATTATTTCATTTTAAAAATCCATTATAAAAAATAAAAAAATGTAGATCATTTAAATATAGAAAAGTCTCTCCTTTTCAAAGATAAACATCCTTCATGTTCTGGTAGATAATTCTTCCACAGTTTTGTTTATTTTATTGTATAATTTTGGCCTTCATATGGCTATGATCATGCTGTCTATATTGTCTATAATTTAATTTCTTGTTCAAACAGGCCAAGGGAGTACTCATCAGGATCCTGCACTATAATAAAGATGTAAGGGGACCTGGATTATTATTATCATTAAACAGTTACAACCAGCCATAACAGTCATAAGTGTACTCAGGAAAATACAGTAACAGATCATTGAAGGTTGATTTCAAGAGTTGAACTGACTAGAAAGCCAGACTTTCAAGCTTTTAAAATAGTTTTTAAAAACTATTTTATGACCTTTCTTCATAATCATAAACATACAGTTCAAAATATACATTAATATAAATTAAAATCAAATATTTATAGAAGCACTGTAGTACTTTTTAAGATATAATTTAAAGTATTTAAAGAAGTACTACAGAATTTTTATGAAATAAAATTTTAAAAATACAGATTTCACAGAATGATTTCTTAGACGACGAATATCAAAATTATCTACAGATAAACAAATACATTCTAATATAAAAATTATCTACAGGTATAAAAATTAGATTCATGGCCCAGAAGGGTATTGACTCATAATCTATGGTGGCTTTCAACTTGGGAGGAGAGAGACTGATGATGGCCTCCTTGGTAGGTGTGTTCTCAGCTGCAGCTGCTCCTGCCCTGGCAGAGGCTTCCCACTGGGGGAGAGAGCACGCACTCACCTGGCATATAGTGTCAGGGTAGAGAAGTTGTAATTCATGCAACAGAGAGCCCAACTACCAGTGGATTACACAGGCACGAGGGAAATTTCCTCTTATGGTAGGTAACACTTCAGGAGGAAAGCTGTTCCTGGCCTTGATTCAGTGAATGGATGACATTAGGGTTGGTGCTTCTGGTCTTTCTCTCGTTGCGTGTGCTGTGTGGTCCCAGATGGTCGCCTACACTTCAGACCCTGAGGACTGTTTCTGAGGTAGGCGCATGGGGAAGAGCGGCACTAGTCAAAAGTGCTTCCTTCCATCAGGAAACCAAAAGCTATCTCAGAACCCACACGTCTTCTTATTTCTCACATGCTGTGAGACAGGCCAGGAAAAAAGTATTTAGTGAGATGCATCCTTACCAGCTCCTGTTATCAAGGAAGAAGGAACATATATCACGCGGACAAATTACCTTGTCTGCCCCAGAGGACAGGATTTCTCCACTTCAAATGCTTTGTTTTCAAGATGTGTGGATAAATGGTCTTTTCTTAGCTTATTGCCTCAGAGCTATAGAAAATGGATGAAAATGGATTTTCACTTTTGCTTGGGGCCACAACAGCACTGAGCAAGAAGACTGGCCAATTACAGGGAGCAGAGTATTCCTGCCAGCCAAGGGACGTCAGTGCCTAGGGGAGGTGGTGCCTCTGGTACACGCTGAATCTGTGCTGCTCCTGCAGAATGGCTCATTCATTGGTCTGACCGTTGCGCAGTCACTAGAGCTTCATCACGGGTAGACGTTTGAGGAAGCAATGTACATTTTCCTCTATTTTAACTCAACACCAGAGAGGTATACTTTGAGGAAAAGGAGAAGAAAACAGAATGTGCTTCTCATCCCCAGACTGTGTAGGCTGCAGAATAGACTGAAAGGAGTGAGATTTGGATTTCATATGGTTACATCAATTAGGCTGAATGTTACAAACCTGAGCAAATCTGTACTGATAAATATGGGAGCCTGAAAAGCTGTTGAATCAGACTGAGATATAAGGAAAATGTCACCAGGCGGGTTAAAGCCCTAACTCCTCATACATGTGAATATGGTCTCATTTGGAAGTGAACTCTGAGCAGATGTAATCAAGTCAAAAGAAGATCCTGCATTAAGGTAGTCTGAACCCATGATGATTGGGGTCCTTATAAAAAGGAGAAAAAGTGAACAAGGAGACTGCTCCCTGAAGATGCAGGCAGAGACCTCAGTGATTCAGCTATAGCCCAAGGAATGCCACGTGTGTGGCCACCCATCATGGGATAGGAAGGGGCGAGAAAAGTTCTGCCCACAGTCTTAGAAGGAAGATACCTTGTGGACACTTGGGTTTCGGACAGTAAGCCTCTAGAACTAGAAGGAATGAATGCATATTGTTTTTAGCCACCTGTCTTACACCATACTGTCACTGTAGTCCTGGGAAACTGATACAACAGCCAAAGAGTAGGGGCAAAATTGTATATATCGACCCTTAATGGTACAAGCCTGTGAAACAGTAGCAGACATCTTACTGGTGTATGTCTTCTTGCCACATACCAAATCAGGTACGGATTGGTGATACTGTCATTATATTATTTTCAGTGGCTGCGATTTTTCTTTTCCGGGCTAAACAGAAAATATTTGTCAATTTCTCTGAGTAGTTCCCTAAAGTGGTGAATTGTCAGGCCACTGTTATTCAGAGAATGCACTGTGCGTTTGCTTTGATTGTTTATTTTAGCAAAGAATTTTTAATTAGGAGCGTGAAACTTATTAGAGAAGACACCTATTGCTTCTTTAGCTCTCCCAGTATTACATTAGTGAGATATCTTTAAGTCTGTCTTCCGTATCTCTTTTTACTAGACAAGGTGTTATGGTTTCTATCTCAATGTTCCTCAGGAGTTTATGCACGCAGAGGTGGGGCTTTGGAAGTAACTGGATTGTGGGGGTTTATTGCTGACTTGCTGTTCGGAGCTGGCGTCTGATGGGAAGGTGTGGGTCACTGGGGGCATGACCTAGAAGGGTGGTCTCCCTTCCCAGCTCCGCCCTTCACTCTGTGCCAGGATGTGAGCAGCTTTCCTCTATGCTAGGCCTTTTCATCACGCTGCTATCCTTGTATGGACTGAACCTCTACAAACCGCGAGCCAAAATAACACCTTTCCTCCTTTAAGTTGTGGGTGTCGGGCACTGTGTGTCAGCGATGAGAAAGTGATTATGCCACAAGGAAACCCATTTTCAAGAGCTTGAAATCCGTGTGTCTTTTTACTCTTGCTAGAAAGGGTTACTTGAGGAAAATTAAAGAGAAACTGCAACCTTTGTAGGCGCCAGTGATGGTCTTATTCTAAGACTAGGTTACCTTGGCAACAAAGCTTAGACGTCAGCTATTCTATTCCAACCAGTAAATACAGCTGCATATCTGGACGTGTAGGGGGGGCAGATGAAAAACTAACTTTCACAGGAGATTCTGGGTGTTCACGGTATATCTGTGCTATGTGCATTATTTTCGCTGGAGTTTCCTGGCTAACCTCTTTCAGTATTTTGCAACTTGCCTCCCACTTCTTACAAAACTTTAACATTTTTTCCTAAACATTTTAAATCATATTTTAACACAACAGAACTTAGCAGTTTCAACAGTTTACTCTGATTTCCTCACATCTTTTTTACTCTGGAGAATGCTAAATCAAAACTTCGCAAACTGCATTTTGAGTTCCCCCATAAATGGTCATTTTAATGGGAATATGATTAATTTTATATGATAGCATCCCAAACTTTTGGTTTTAAAAAGATTTTGGATGTCTGGTTCCTATAGGGAGATTTCTTCACATTCTAATGTTTATGTCAAGGAAATATATTTGTCATGTTAAAGATGTTTGAGATACTTGTTACTGTTGACACATTTTTAATTGGCAAGTATAAATGCTACTTGTTAAAATTCCCAATTCCTGCAAAATTAAAGTTAATATTTAACTCATGAAACAAAGTGAGAAATAAGGAAATTCTTACTGCTGAAGTTCCACCATTAAAAAGTGCTTTAAAGTTTTCTGAACTTAATTTGAACCTTTATTTTCATTTAGGTTCCATTAAGGAATGTGAAAGGGGAGTGACAGAAGCTTTGTTTGAAATTTGTCTCTAGAACTCCTTTAACCCTTGGAAGGCGTGCTCCAGGGCCTCAGCAATAAGCCATTAGCTGGGGAGAGGAGAGAGGATTAGTTCTGGTGCTGTTGTTCCTCTGCCTGGCATTTCTTCTTCTGCCACTAGAATCTGACTTGAGGTATGCAGGTCCTGGGGGACAGGCCGAGTGCTGCGGTCAGCCACCAAGCTTAGGGATATATAGGAAGAAAAGTATGAATTTCGCTTCCCAGTGGTGTTTCCTCTCTTTCCTCCGCCTATTTTGGTGACAGGCTCTGTCTTTACCTGCTGCCTGGACCTGGGAAGGACCCTCTTGGTGCTGTCCCCCATTCCCACTCCTTTAGCCACCTAAGGCTGGTGTCACATCCTTTGCATGAGTGGTCTTTGTCCTTCTGCTGCAGCCCTTCAGATCCATCACATGGCAGTTACAGCAGACTCCCAGATGGCTTTCCAGCCCACACTTCTCTTCCATCCAAGTTTCATGCTAATACTGGAGAAGTTGCTCCAAATCATAAATACGATCATGTTATTTACTAGCTTTAAAAGAAAGACATTGTGCCAGGCATAGTGACACATGCCTGTAATCCCAGCTCAGGAGGCTGAGGCAGGAGAATCCCTGTGAGTTTGAGGCCAGCATGGACTACACAGTGAGTTCAGGGTCAGCTTCAACTATATAGTGAGACCCTATTTCCAAACAAACAAACAGACAAGCATTGAGAGTATTGAATAAATCTTTTCCGGAGCTGGGCTTAACATCAGACTAAGCCTTGCCTTTCACTGAGCACAGTTTAAGCCTTTTCTCCTCTCCAGGGTCCCTCCTTCTGCTGCGGTCACTGGCACAACCCTAGAGGACACTGTCCACATGTTGTCAAGGTGATGGATATTCGCTCTGCCTCAAATGACTTTCTCTGGCCTTTAGGACATAATTTTCCTTGAAATTTTCCAGCTGCTTCTCTTCCTGGAAAATGGAGCGCCCTTTGGAGTTTGCCCATTACTTTGTATGTATGTCCTTCATATGTTCTAAAACACTCCCAACATCAAGTATTTGTTTATGGGCCTCTTAACCTCCTTCCTCCTGGTCCCCTTCTGCAAGAGTAAGCCCTCCTAAACAGAAGCTATTTTATTTACTTATTTGCTTATTCTTGAGACAGGGTCTTGCTGCATACTTAAGGCTAGCTTCAGACTCACTGTGTAACCTGGGTTGGTTTCAAACTAAAGCAGCCTCCCAAGTGGTGGGCTCACAAGCGTGTGCCACCAGGCCTGGCTACTCTATTGTTTGTGTGTCTCTGACACTGACCACTTGTGCACATCCGGGCACTGAGTATTTGATAGAAGAGCACACGATGGGTGAATAAATGCAACGTTAGTGGCTCTGGGCTGGGTAGGGGCTTTGGAGTTAGCGCTCAGTGTTGTCCGTGTGGATTCGGGATGCATTTCTTTCTAAAATAGCCTGGGTCATGCCCTAAGGCCACCTGCCTCCTCTGGATTGTTTCTTTGATGATTTACCTTCAGCTTTTTTCTCAGTGGGGTGAGGCTTTCTCCCCGAGTGTGTGTTATCTGCCACTGAGTGTTATCTGCTCTCTTGAATTCTGTTTCTCTTTCTTCACGGGGCCAGACAAGCGTTTACCATGGCTGCAGTGCAACTGGCAGCTGTCAGAGTCAAAACTCGTTAATAAAAAATGACGATGGTTCAAAGCACATTACATTACTCCTTCAAAGTCCTTTTGTGAACATTATCTTATTAATCATCACAATAGCTCAGGGGAAGATAAACAGTGTTGGTTATCTTACCTTGATCATATTTTGAAGGAACTTTTTTTCTTGTTTTTGTTTGATTATGCTATGAAATCTGGATAGTGATTTTCATATTGGCTATTTGGATATAATTTGATATGCTGATGTAAAATTTCCCTGGATGGGTAAGGTAGTTTTTATTTTTATTTTAGATGTCTCACCCAGGTCCTTGTAGAATTTGTTCCAGAGATCTGAGTAAAGAATAACAAGCAAAGACTCAGATATTTCTGCTCAAGCACTGAAATCTTCTCACTAGCTTGTAGCTCATTAAACCATTAGTTCTTGGTGTGGAAAATCCAGAGAAAGTCATTTATATGAATAGTTTTGAAAATTTTTTTTTTTAATTTGAAACAGCCCTGCTAAGTTTCCAAATAATTGTTGGAAGACTGAATGATGCATCAATCTATAATTTCGATATTTGAAGAAGGGGTTGTATAGGAAATTAGCGTGAAAGGAATTTTACTCGGAAACTGGCCTTTAATCTTCACTCTTTGTTCTGCCCTCACCTGACTCTACTGTCCTGTTTATTTTACTCACAGCACCTAGTGCACATTTTTAATGTGTTCTTTCATGACTCTGGTTTCTTTCTGTAGTGAGAACCACATCTCTGTATACTTGACACCTAGTAGCAACTCAGTAGGTGACTTTTGCTGTTATTTGTTTTGTTTTGTTTGGTACTGTGCATTGAACTGGGGGCTTTTGCATTGAGCACATCCCCCGTCTTTTAACAAAATTTTTTTTTTCAAAATTTGAAACAGCCTGCTAAGTTTCCAAGTTGCTTAGGCTGGGCTCAACCTTGCAATCCTCCTGTCTCAGCCTCCCTTTTAGCTCAGATTATAGGCATACACCACCATGTCAGGCTTAAATGACTATTGAATTGTAAAAGATTAATTAGAGATATCTTCCCTATAAAAATTTTTAAAGAAGAATAGGTTCAACGTCAAAGTTATTAGAAGGAATTGCCCAATAGTTGGGTACCATGTTCAAGTGAGGGGTCAGGTGTCATGCATGTGTTTCCTATGGAGAATCTGAAATCTTCCAGTAACTCCCCAGCACTCTGTATGACCTCTGGAAAGTTGTCTCCTTTCAGGAGATGGACAGTATCACAAATGCCATTGGCACTTCCTAGGTTCTAAAATGGAGTCTCCTGGTGAGGAGGTGTGGATGCAACCATTCCTGTGCAAGGGTGGGGCACTTTTTTGCCTGTAGTTCCCTTCCTGTCAGGGCTTCCGGTTTGGGTGCACACAATTTCCACTGGCATCATCACTCCGTGCAGTGCTAGCGCCCAGTGCACACTTTCTAAAAACTCTCTAGAATGAAAACACCCTTGAAACTTTTTTTTTAACCCCAAAGATTGTGAACTATTATTAAGAAATGCTTGAGTAGGACAAGGCTTCTATATGCCACCTTTGAAGATGTGAAGATAGAATACCTTTGGATCTTGAAAACATCTTGTCTACTCTTGCCTTTTTCAATAAGGAACTTGGCGCTGACATCCCTTACAGAGGAAACATAGCAGAGAGGATTAAAGGTGGTTTGCAGCCCAATTAGTAACATGTAACTTCCCCAATCTATGCTACAGGGGGAAGAATCTTAGCCAATGGCATTCCAGAAAAATGATTATGTTTTAAAAACAAAATCCAAATTCTGAATAGAGCGAGGTTCCTCAGCTTCATCTCTTCAGCTTGTCATTCATGCTCATACTGACGTCTGTCTTCTTTGAACAAAATAACATTGTTTTGATGGAAATCTGTGCCTCAATTATCCATGCTCTGCATGGCAATTTTAGATTGAGTGTTCACAGCAGCTATGATTGTGATTATTATCTCAAGCAGTCTGCTAAGCATGACTATCCCAATGGGAAATTTCTCTCAGAGCACTTTCTATAGCTTTTCTGGAGCTGTAACTTGTGTGACTTGATATTCAGGACTTTTTTTCTAAAGCAGTGGGTCACAGTTTTCAAGGACTATCTTAGGAGTAAGTCATGGTCTGGATCAAGAAGCCTGAGAAGGTGAAAATCTATCAGGATGGCCCCTCTGGCCACGCGGCTTGTTTCTCTCCTGTATTTGGGAACCTGATAATCAATAAGTGAAGTGGTTTTTAGAACTCCTAAAGTTCTCTTCTAGAAACTGAGGCCATGATAACTTTCAGTTATCTGAAAGCCATGATAACTAAGCTCAGAGCTGGTGCTGTGGAATTAAAATCAGAATAGAATTTCAAAAACTGCTTGCTTTCTTTCTAGAAGTTATAGATGCTCTGTAATCTAGAATAGTCATAGACCCACGGGGCTAGGAGGTCTACTGTTAATGGAAAGTTTGGGGTTGGAATACCTGTTACATTAGTCAGAGAGAAAAGCTTGTTCTGGGATTGTGAGTCTGCTCCGTATCTTTGTGATCACCTTCATATGATTTACCCAGTCAATCCTTAGTTTTTGAGTTGTCAAATTAGTTGGTATGGTATTCATTGTTTTTTTTTTTTTTTTTTTAAGCATCAACTGTTAGACCTGACTTAGAAGACCACAAACATTTTCTACTTCTGACCCCACCTAGGATATTAATTCTAATTCTAGATCTGCTAATAAGGTAGTTACCTAATGTCTTATCATTCAATTTTTGTTTCACTAAAATAAGCAGACACTAGACAGAGATGATCAATAAAGGTTCTTCAGTTGCTAATGATTGATGATAACATGAAGTGTGGTGCTGCATGACCACATTGCTGTGTCAACGGTGCCTACACAACTCCACGGCCACCATTGTCTTAGGCTCCCATGTACCTAAGCCTGGACTTGTACAACTCAAGTGACCCTACAGGGGAAGGCTTGAGAGATGTGGCCAAGTTTCACCTCAGCCTTAACAAATTCTTCCTTCCAGATGCTTTGAAATGTTGCCACTAGAGACCCATGTTCAAATATTATTCTCTCCAGTACGATTCTTGGACAGATAACACATTAAATCATTAACAAGTTAAGTGAATTGTTTTTATTTCCTCCATGACAAGAAGACCCTGGGGAAGTTTGAGAGCTTAGGGTAGATGGGGAGGGTGGGGAGTGGGAAGGGAAAGGAGGTTCAGCCAATGCTTTTGAGCCAGGAATAACTGTGTTCAAACCTTGGATCCATTTACAGTTGCATAACCAAGGGTTAACGAGTTGAGCATTTGGGTCTCAGTTTCTCTGGCTGGTTGCAGTATCCACTTCGAAGGCTGCTGTGAAGATTGGATTCAATTTTATGCAAACATCAACTTTACAGCAAGTGCTCCCGAACAGAACCTTTACCTACAGTCTTACCTACGGTTAGATTTGCAATTAAATGTCCTGAGCACCTGTTTGAGAACAAAGCTCACATAGAAGTCCTGGTATTCAAGAGACAATCAGACACACTTCCCACTTGAGGAACTACTTTTTATTTCATAATCATTCTGTGCCTGTGGCATGATGAGGCAGAGGTGCCAAGGAGTGTTTGTTCTCTGATCTGCCTCCCGCCTGCTCCCAGTCCTCTGAGTTGTTTGGCACATGTTTGGAAATGCGTGGGGTGGGGGCAGGAGGGATGGTACTTACTAAACATTAAAATCATTATGTTAAAAGCTGTTTTTTATTTTCTTCCATTTGAATATGAACTACAGGGCTGGAGATAGCTTTTGTTTTTATTAAGGGGGGGGCTTTCTTTTATCTGTCTTCCATTAGAAAAGTATTTTTGCCTACACAGTTTATTTTGTGGAAATAAGAGTCCATTGTTTCATGGGGGTGGGGGAGCGCAGTGCAATAACCATTTAGGACAAGGAAGGAAAGTATTTTGGAGAAAAATAATTCCTTTCCCATATCTCTCTTAAGTTGTATATCTTGGAACTAGTTTTCCATTATAAGGACCTTCTCTTTGTTTATGAAAAAAAATCTCTAAGAAGACAAAACCCATAGGATTTGTCCTTTTTTCAAGCTAATCTTCAAGCATGGTACAAAATTGCCATTAAGAATCTCTGTTCCTTGTCCAGTACAATTGAAAAATATTTCTTGAGAGGTTACAAAAGATTTCAAAAACATGTTAAAGAACTCTTCTTAAAAAGTTGACTCCCTTTGGGAAATTGAAAATCATTTTTTAAAAAAGTGCTTCTGAGTTGTGTCTGAAATTTAATCCTGAATAGCATTATGCTATCTTCTCAGCCGACCAAGGGTCATCTGATTTAGCTTTCAAGCAGTGCACCAAGCGCAGTAAGAGCTAGTAAGATAGTGCTCTCAGTTTGGGGTTTTATGTACACCTTTTCTGTCTAGTGGGTAGATTACAGAGTTAGATTCTTCTTACAAAGATTATTTTCTTCTCTCCGTCTAGAAATATTTATATTGAAGCATTTTGTTAACAATTTTTCTGGTCTATCTCAGGTGGGCGAGTGTTTCCCCTCAGTAAACAGATAGATGATAAATTCTGTGAAGTTGAGGCCAGTGATGTTTCCTGTGTTGCTTAGCTTGGTTCTGTTCCACTGGTAGGTACTCCATAAATACATTTGTTCCTTTATTGACTGATTAACAGTTGGCCTAATTGTTTAACCATTAGAAAATTCCAAAGAGATTTGAGGGTCTCACTTCACACTCAGTGGGAAAGAATCTATAAAGCAAAGTACTCACTTATTTAAAATAAGCAAAATATCCCTACTTTCCTGGTTAGGAGGGAGTTATATAAAGAGGAAACCTAGATAGCAGAGCCGAGTTCAGACTAATGTTTTGAATGAAGAAAAGATCAGGGAGACCCACTGTGGACCTGCAGGTGATAGCTTTGTTATACTGGGAAGCCTATCGATGGAGCTTATGAATGATTTGCAATACTGTTACAGGCAGCTGAGTTATATAGAAATATTACTGGCAGTCTGACAGGGCCAGGTCCTCAAAGGAGCCAGTATTGAAGACACGATACCTTATAAATGGAGACAAATGCACCCACATACCTCCCTAGGGATTGATACTCCTCAGGGATTGATACTCCTCAGGGACTGATACTCTAAATCACCTTCGAGTCATTGTCCCAACCCCTTACAGGAAAAGCTCTGTTCTGTATTCATGCCCATGACCTGCTTCTCTTTCTGATCCCAATTTAGTCAATTTTACCTGAACAATTCTTATAGTGTGACCATAGTTTTATCTCACCTCCTGCCCACCTTGTGTTTTCCCATTTTCACCTCCATCTTAGACCACTTGTGGTTTTGCTGTGTAAAAATCCTTGGAAAAGACAGGTTCCTTGGTGTTATGGTTTATACATTGTGTCAACTTGGGGAGTCTAGAGGTTTGGCTGAGCGACTCAGCAGGAAGCCGGTGCTTACTTTGTACACATCCTGAGCCTGTGGAAGAGGAGGGCATGGAGACTGTGTAAGAGCTGCACGCCCACTGGGTGGGGGTAGGCTGTTTACAAGGTAAGGGAGAGAAAGAGGCTGCTTGCCTGCCCCTCCACTTCTTTTGCTCTTGTCCTTTTTGCTGTGTGCTGCCACCATGAACATTTGCCTTCTGCCATGTGCCGCTCTGCCTCTGAACCAGCCAAGTATGGACTGAAACCTCCACAAACTGTAAGCTAAATAAACCTTTCCTTCCTTCCTTCCTTAACTTTGGGTGTTGGGTATTTTGTCTCAGCAACGAAAGAAAAGTAACCAAGACACTTGGGCAACCCACTCGGCCCCTCTTCTGTTCCTGTCTCAGACAGAAGCTTTCTTTCCCTCAACAAATATATTCTGCTCTTAACCTCTCATTCTTCAACTTTAAAGATCACCAACTCAGCCCAGATATCTTTCAGGTTGGGAGTTTTTTCCCCCTGTTTCATTACTTCCCTCTCTTAAGAGATAATCAGAAGAAGAAAGCGACCACTACAGTTACAAAGTTTCACTTGTAGGGGGACGTTAGTGCTCATCTACTGGAGCTACCAGGAGCCATGGAGAGTTCGTGTTGTTTGCAAGGCCAGATGGCCCACCAGGAGCGTAGTCAGGATGAGATTCATGTGTGCTTGCCCTTCCACCTTCGTCACCAATTTACTTCTTCATAAATAAAGTGATTCTGAAGCCAGATTAATCTCATTCTTTTCACTCTAACTTTTCCCTTTGTATTCTGATCCACGTTGCTTCCTTACAAGATGAAGTGGTACTGGTAATGAAACTATTTCCCATTTCCACCTATAAGTCTTACAGAAATTATAAGAGTCAGCTAAAAGTTTGAGACCCTTTAGGTTCCTCAGCATAAATTTGCAATACAAAGCATATTTTTGAGGTAAGAAGAGGACAACCATCAGAAACGATCAAAGAGTTAGTATCTACTTTTATTTCTTTCCTATCATTCTGTGCTTAGGTTCAAATCTGAACAACAATGAGCACATAATTTTAAGGAGATATATAAGAAAATAGCTCTGAGGAAACCAAGAAACACAGGCTTGTTATTGTTCCCATCACCACAGTTTGAAAGGTGTGGCAGGAGAAAGTGAAGAGAGAATCTCAGATGAAACACAATATTGATCTTTGGCACGCACAGCTGATTTTCCACCCAAAAATATGAAATCACGTTACCCACACTAGCGAAGCCTCCCCACCAGGGTCAGCCCTTGGCACAGCTGGGAAGTCAGCGGAGGTTGACTTTGGCACATTGGACTTCTCCCCTTTTCCGCTTTGATTCCTCAAAGCTGGTTCCATGAGCACCTGCCAAAGAGCACTTATCCCATGCAGAATGCAGATTCCCGAAGCAGAGCATCTGCGAGTGGAGTCTGGGAATCTGCATTTTCAACAGCGTCCCCACCCACCTCTGCTTGCGATCTGTACTCTGAGCTTTGAAATTTGTGATCTTCTTATAACCTCTCCAATCTCCAAGAGGCTTATGTTCCTCTGTCTGACAAAGCTGCTCTTTTGCAGTGTCCACCAATGGCACAGTAAAAGCTTCTCTTTGCTTTAATACACAAGTCCATTATCCTCAGGTTTCTCCTGAATTGTTTTCTTCTGTCCACCCTGATGTCTATTCAGCTAACAGCAGGAGTTGGAGCCTGTACTTTAGCAGACTTCAAAGACTTACTGAAGGAGAAGAGAGCACTTCCAGGGGCTTTCACTTAATTCGTGAAGCACACACTAGCATAGATACCCAGGGCAGGTGCTGGGAATACACAGCAGGCCACAAAACCGACCCCCAACTCCCCAAATCCCTGTCCTTATGGAATTTACATTCTAGGGAGCCTTTTCGCCATGACCATCAGCTGCACTGACCAGAACTGCCTACCCAAACAGTTTTACCAATGAGAAAAGCAGCAGCTTGCCTGTGACAGTTACAAAGCCAGTAAATGGTAGGATAGGTTGTGAACCCCATATGGCTGGCTTCCATGGTCAAGGTTCACATTCCCCTACAGGTAGTCTGTGCATTTGTGGTTTTCAGCAGTTTCTGGATATAATGATATTTCTTTTGGTTGTACTTTGAAGTGTTTTTCATGTAACTGACAATGAGCCCAATGTAGATGTGCACCATGCAGTTCATGAAGAGCCTGAGTAGGGCAGTGCTATGGTTGATACATTGTGTCAACTTGGGGAGTCTAGAGGTTTGGCTGAGTGATTCACCCGGAAGCCAGGGTGCTTACTTTGTATACATCCTGAGCCTGTGGAAGAGGAGGGCATGGAGGTTGTGTGAGAACTATAGCCCCTGGGTGGGGGTAACCTGTTTACAATGTAAGGGAAGAGAAGAGGCTGTTTGCAGTCATTCCTTCCTTTTGCTCTGGTTGTTTTTGCTGTGCTCTGCTGCCATGAACAGTTTGTCCTCTGCCATGTACCACTCTGCCTCAGAACCAGCCAAGTATGGACAGAAACCTCCACAAACTGTAAGCTAAATAAACCTTTCCTTCCTTCATTCTGGGTGTTGGGTATTTTGTCTCAGCAATGAGAAAAAAGTAACCAAGACAGATTGCTGGCTTCACCCTCTCTCTGCCTGGTGCTGGAGCCAGGATGTTGGTCTTTTTATGCCTTTGACCCTGTTCTTTCTCAGATCTTTCCACTCAGACTGGAAATGAAATCACCAGCCCTTTCGTCCTTAGGCTTTTAAACTATACCCCATCTCCATCTTGCAGAAGGCAGATCATAGGACATCTCTGCTTCCATGTTGCTTGGGCCAATGCCTTTATAATAAGTCTCAACTTCTAAATATGTAACTTTTAGATATATAACTGTAATGGTGAGATGTAAAAGGAGAGTTTTGGAATATGATTAACTGATACTGATGTCCTGTCCAATACATGAGAACACAGATTTCCCCCCAAGTTACTCAATGAACTTCAAGTCATCTCTCTATAATTGTTATGTTCATTTATAAATAAAACAAATTAATAATTCAAGTAAGTGATGGAAATAGGTATATGGAAAGCTATCTCTTATTTATATGAGCATAAGGCAAATGATTATTTACAGTGATTCTTTTGCCCATTCAATAAATGTTTACTTGGCCTCTGATATGGGTCAAGAGCTATCTAAAAGGAAAATTACTGATACTATTGCTTATAGATGTAAAAAATGTCTGACTCAAATGTTCAAAGTGACTTTCAAACTCAGTAACTAAAAACTAATCACTGATGCAGACGATCCAAAGCTGACCTGAATTTACTTGGGGCGTAACTATTTGTGCTTGCCCATCTGAGAGCTGACTATATTAGCGTTGGGTTTCACTCATCCCCACCACAGTTGGTATAAAGATTATTTTAAAGTGGTAACATTTGTGCTATAGAAGATGTGAAGAGAAATCTTATCTGAACACCCTCCCCACCAAGCAGAACCTCCTGAAAATACAGTTGCCATCGACCCATCCTCAAGGTTCCTTCAAATTCATCAGTGGTGGAGAAAGGCTGTTGATTACCTAAGCATCAAAAAGCACAGTAGGACCTTCCTTACTTTAAACCACCTTCTTGTTAAATTGATATGCATAAGCCTTTGAGATTCATTGTTATGTGCTCATGTAAATAAATCTTGTCTTTTCTCCTGTTAGTCTACTTGTAGTTAATTCAAAGGCCCCCAAGCCTCAGCTCCAAGAGGTAAAGACTTTTCCTCGTACTTTCAGCAGTTTTGCCTGTTCATCCACAGTAACTGTAAGTCTTTAACACCAGAGTGCAGGAATGTCAAGTTCTTAACATTCACAGCTTTCACCAAATGGTCAAGGATTGTAACATAATCCAAGGAGTAGTGTTGAACATCAACTGGTTTGAATACATCCAGATCCAGCTGCTAGCTGTGTAACCTTGAACCAGAGAATTAATCTTGCTGTGCATCAGTTTTTCATCTGTAAAAACAGTACCTATCTCATGGGGTGGCCTGAGGATCAATATTTCTACATGTGAAGTGTGTGGAGGGGGTGGGGTAGGGCCACCACGCTATTAGATGTTCTTCTGAGGTCCACAGGTGTAGGGATGGGGATCTCAGCCACATTCCATGATGCCCTATAAACACTTGTTATCCACTGGCTTCAAGTAACATAAGGTTGCTTCCTGGCCTAAGGGAACATTTCCTAATTAATGTTAGCATTGCAACACAGAATGTTCTTTTTTTTTAAGACACTAATGTGCACTTCTCTGTGCTTTTTATTTCATTTTATTTTTGTAAAAGTAGTTTATTGTTGCTGAATATTTGGGACTTGCTATGGAACTTGTTAGGGTCTGAACCTTCAGAACCAACCTAAATCTCAGTACAGGTTGAAAGGTCTATTAGTCATTCAAATGCAAAGCTACCAGTACTATAATTAGAATGAAAGAAAGCCATTAGATCTACTACTGGCACTTGCAGGCCATCCAGGTTTCTAGAACTTGACTTGGTTCAGTTATAAAATCAACAGGAAAGAGACAATAATCTGTTTTCAAGGGCACAGAATTTTACTGATCTTGCTTAGTTGAGGTCAGAGTCAACATTTCAAGTTTTTACAGTGATAGTCATGGTTATTGTTTATGGATTATTTACCAAGTGCCACGTTCTTGCTAATCTTTTTCTATAGACATTATCTCATCAGTCCTTTAATGAAATCTGGTAAGATGAGCATTATTACTTACGATGAACAAATGAGGAAACTGAGTGTTCTAAGCTTTCCATAGTGTGCCTAAGTTCAGGGCCAGGAAGTGGTGGAGATTCTATTTGAAGGCGCTGAGCGGGGCCTGATTCTAAAGCTATAGCTCTAACCACCGTGCTGAAAAGCTCCCGCGGTCTCTATTCTTTCTGCGGTTAACTTCTTAGCTCTCTTACGGCCTGGGTACCCTAGAGTTCTACTTTATGCAGTGAAAATGTTAAAGATGGGCAAAAGTGTATGTCTCATATATGACATATAAACTTACATTAACACAAAGAGCTTCATGAAAACTCATTTCTTTTGGTGACTGCACAGAATGCTGTTTTTCTCCTTTATTTTCATTCTATTTGTCCTCCTCCTTACTCTTCCATTCCCTACAAGGACCCCCCGGCCCCTTCCTCCTCCATTTTTAAGCCATTCCACAGAAAGACTCAAGAACGATCAAAGAGAAGTTTACCCTGCTTGCAGAGCTTGGCCTCATCATAGGGAAAGTGACTTGACTGTGAACTGCCCGAACATTCCCAGGCTTTGCCATATTAGCATGCGTGTTCACACGTTTCCTTCTTCTCAAGGTTTCATAGGGCTGCCACAGATCCTGTGACTCAAATATACTCAGGTTTATTAAAGGATGATTAATTAGGGGAAGGTCTTGCTTGCTTGATGCTGGCTGGCTTCTTGTTCCTGTGATGAGCGTGAGTTTTTGGGATCAGCTAGTGTGTCTCTGGGTAGTAGGTGGGTGACCTAGGGCTCCTGTTTGCTGAATCAGAGGCTGCTGTGTGCTCACGTTTGCTTGGGGCTGAGCAAGTGAACACATGACACTGTGTCATGTGCTTTTTATGCAGGTGATGCATCAGGTAAGGAAGAGCAGCAAAGGTTAACTCCCAGGGATGCCAGGGGGACCACTCACGGGGGTGGGGTGGGGGGGATGGTCTTCGAAAAGGAGTCATCTGCCGCAGGCAGCTTTTATTCCCCTCATTTTGTGTTTAAATATTGCTCATGCGGGAAAGGAGTCAATGGTATTTTGAGAGGTTTTACCCTCCCCTCCCTTCTAGTAAAGGTGATTCCAATGATAAGCAGAAATGATGATTCCAATACGATCAGCAGAAATCATGAATGACTAATTTGAACTCTGCTTGCTTTAAAAACATCTGCATGATTTCTTTTTCTGATAAGCACATTTGATTATGAGTATTCCAGAACATTCTGATTTTTACATTTTAATGCTCTTGGTAGACATTTATTTAGTGCTGACTGGGTGCAAAACTCTGTATTATATAGCAGGAGAGAGAGGCTATCAGAAGAAAACGGGAGAGACATCAAAATGACTAAACAGAAGCTCAGCAGAAGCTCAGCCCTTACCTGGAGGAGGAGGCACCTCGTACAAGATGGGAAAGTGCTCATTCACTAACGTGGGTTACATGCCCTGGGAATGCCCTTGCAGCGCCCACCTGTGACCCTGTGGTTAGGACTATACCTCTGGTCTTAGCAGCGTCCTTTCAGAGCTTCTGATTTCATAATCCACACAAACACCACACTTCATTACTTCATTTATCACTTTGTGCTGGATTGATATTAGCCGAGTGGAATGGGGCTAGTAGAAACTGTTAGGAAGGATGGGGAAATCACCTCCAAACAACCTGAACATTTTTTTCTTTTTCCAAGGATTAATGCTAAATTTGTTCCTTTCTGTTCTGGACACTATCACCCTACTTCTTTCCTCTTTGCTCATCTCCCAATTATATGGCTGTTAAGTAGGTCTTTAAAAATAATCATTAAGTAGGAGAAGAAATTATGAAAGAATACGGGAGAACACTATTTCTAAAGGAACCCTAAATACATTTTTTTTAAAATAAAATCTTAGAATGAGTAGGAAGTTTAAAGGTTAAATTGAATACTACAGCCGTAGAAATTCTCTGCCAAACCCTGATAATTACCAAAGTAACTCCAAATGCGTTGAGTACTTCAAACGACTTCTATCTTCTTTTAGATGTTCCACCTCTATCAAAGATTAATAAATTTGTCTCAGTTACAAGTAACAGAATGCTGATTTGGTATAGTTTAAACAAAAATATGAATTTGTTACTTCATGTAAATGTGTAGATATAGCTGAAGCCAGAAATTTATGTACAAACATGTTGCTTCTTTTTCCTCTGGAGTGGGTTGAAATTTAGGCATCTTTCCCCCGTGCTGTGGCAATTATAGCCAGCCGCAGCAGCGAGGGCTTTTACTGTACTTGCAAATGGGACTATAGTGAGAAGCCCAAACATCTTTCTACATCTTCCCTGGAATAACGAAAACACCCTTGGGAAAGCTCTCGTAGGTCTGGACCGGACCACCTATCCACTCCTGACTTAGGAGGAGAGATTACTGTGGCCAGAAGTAGGGATCTGGTCAGTCTCACTTGAACACTTAAAATGGGACAGAGCAGTTTCTTGAGAACTGTTTGATATTTAAACACACACATGCCTACCATCTACCTCTAACTCAACACACTCCAAACGAAGCTCTTCATCTCTCTTAAGTCAGCCTCTCCATTTTTATTGCCCTCTTACTAAATGGTTGTATCTTCCTAGTTGACCAAATGACAAACCTTGAAATAGCGTATATCCTTTCATGTTTCTAACCTTCATAGTCAATCCTTAAGTCTTTTCAATTTGACTTTGTTTTTTCTCAGATCCACCTACTTTTACTCAGTCTGATTGTGCGATTTTGCTCAGGTTCATCCCCATCTTCGGCTTTTGTAAGCCTCCTAACTAATTTTCTTGCCTCTGGTTTAAAGGAGGTGCTGTATTCCCCACTGGCAAGCAGAGTGATCTTTTCTTTCTTTCTTTTTAAAAGTATTTTTATGTTTTTTTGTAGTAGGTGAAGAGGCAGTACATTAATTTGGAAGTGCACCTACATATAAGCTAATAAGTTCTGAAACTGGAGAGCAATCTTCTCAAAGTGAGATTCTGATCATTTTGCAGTCTAGTTTGAATTGCTTCAATAGTTGATCATAGTTCTCAGGGTAAAGTGCAGGACTCTTGCATGTCTAAGACTGTCCTTTATGGTTTGATTATTGTATGCATTTAGTGACAAAGAATAAGTATTTATTTTGGTTGTTAGCTTTTTGTGTTGATAATTTAAAACTTTATTTTTAATAATAAAGGATTTATGTGAAGCAGAGTGAATTTGAATAATTTAAGATAAATGAGCATATAAAATAAAACAAGTATAGAAAACGGGCATTCACTTAGATTTGGCTTTCTCTCCTTCTGAACAGGACCAGCTTTCTAGTCTCCCTCAGCTGGATGCCTGGCCTCAGCTAATGGTTTGTGAGCAGATCACGTGTGGATGTGAGGCCCTCCAAAGAACATTTTCTTTTTGCCAAAGTGATTTGCAATATTACAGACAGCAGTTTCTCCATACGCTTGGATCTTAGAGTGCAGAAGACACTAAACATTTGTCACTCGTAAGCTTAGTCATCGTGAAGTAGAAGAAAGAACCAGGTCTTTTTTATTTTAAACAATTGTTAAGAGTGTTTGTTATGGTAGCATAATCTGACCTATCATGTCTGAGGAAAGTACCTCTGTTCCCTCCAATTCTATGGAGCTCTCTGTATTATTCTGTTATTAGGCATTCAGGTGAGTTTGGGAAGTTCAGCTTTATTTCATCTAGTCTGTGATGTGTTTTTCAGATGCCAAATTTATTTTTAGGCAAGAGAAATCATTATATCTTGAATGGTTTGCATGTGGTCTTTTCTGAAGTCAGGAGGACATCTATTTTGGCTTTTCTATATAATGATCAGAGAGAATTAATTACTAAAAAGATCTTGATCTGTTTGTGTATACTTTTTCCTTCTCAAGTGGCAAATACTAAAATATATAATTGTAATTCTCAGACATAACCTGAGACTAATTAGAAGTTGTACATACCACAGCCCTTTTCTAAATTTATATTATAAAACTCTAGGAAATTTTTAGCACATTTAAATGTTCCTTTCCCCATGGTGGAAACATAATGTTGTCGACTTTGTGAGAAGGACATAATGTTAACCAGTAGACCTGTGTATTACACATATATCACAATGTCTTCATGTGAAGTTAATCTTTTCCAGAACAAGTTTAAGAGATGCCTAAGTAAATGGTTGTAAATTTGAGTCAATGCTGGGGAGCAGTAAAAAATAAGTAAGGAATGAGCAGATTTCTATAAGATAATCCTTTATTGCTATAAAACCAGTCTTTGCCCACCCCACCCTAAAACTCATTTTAGTAGACAACTATGGGACTCATAAAGAACTAAACACACTTTTATTGAACTACAGAAATCCCTGTGATTAACAGTGTTGAGACAGACCACACAGTTTCTCAGGACGGCTCAAATCCTCTGTAGGTCTGAATGAAGGTTCTTTCCTTGTTTAAGTTTGCATACGTTGTTGCCTGACAGTTGAGTCTCTCCTGACTTTGCTTGCTACTTACTACCGTACTTCATTCATTTATGGAATACACATTCAAGATTTTAAAGGCAAATCTTTCTGCATTGCTAAGTACAACAAGAACTTCTAATCTGGGAAAGAAAAATTCTGTTATTAGTACACAGTACTTATTTTGCATATTGCTAAAATAGTCATTTTTATAAACACTTTTTGAAAAAGTGATGTGGTGATAAAGATAAGCTTGCCCTGAGATATATTGTGTTTAACCTCTGAATTCAACTTGTGTATGATTTTGATTACAGGTATGCTTATTTCTGAGTACTAGTATCAGATTCATTCCATGACTGGAAATTTGATTCAGAAGCAGAACACCCATTTATATTTCTTTGCAATGTTCATTTAATACATTTGACTGCTTCCTTTTCCAAGAAATTTTGTCCATTTGATTATGTGCATGCAAATACTGATTAAGCAGATGAAGTTTGATGTGTGCGTTCTCCATCTTGATTTTCTCTCCATCTTCCCCCCCATATAATTCACACATTAGCCCAAGTAATGGAAATAGAAACGACTTAAACCTAATTATGTAAGTGGTAAATTATGTATGTACAATCAAGAGAGTTTTTGTTTGGTTCTGGTTTTGAGACGGGGTCTTGCAAAGAAGTTCAGGCTGGCCTTGAACTCACTATGTAGTCCAAGCTGGCCTCAAACTCTAGGTGATGCTCCTGCGTCAGCCTCTGAGTGCTGGGATGACAAGCGTGCATCACCACTCCCGGCCAAAGGGAGCTTTATATGGCGATGTTTTTCAGGACACTTCCAAGTTTTCTCAAAATTTTATTTATGTATTTATTGGTACTGAGGCTTGAACTCAGGACCTTACACTTGCCAGGCAGGTGCTTGCAGCACTGAGTTACCTCTCTAGCCCTCAAAATTTTAAAGGCTTTAGTTTTTGTGATCCAGTACAACACTTACACTAAGCCTCATCTCCTTCATCCTCTTGGCATTATAACCCCCCCTCAAGTCTAGTGCTATACACTGTCCAATTGTTCAATTTCATAAAATCTAATACAGAAATTCTAAACATTTTAATAATTTTTTCATTAAATGAATTAGAATATTTCACTTTTTTCTTAGGAAACTTGGTTGGAGGACACCTAATTGAGCATGTTAAATTCTACTATCATAAAATTAGGTTTCTATTATCCTAAATTTGATCAGATCTATACTTTCATTGATGCATATCACCATTTTTATTGAGAATACAAGGTGCTACTCTGAAAGTCTATAATTTAATCAAGATAGAGTTCACTTTTTGGATACAGGTTCACTCTGGATGTAGACAGTTCAGAGCTTGTTACAGTGTCTTAGAGAACTTAAAACCAGTGAAGAGCGAGTCTGCTTTTCATTATGGGTCGGTCCCTATGTTTCTAAAGAGTGATAATGACTCCTCACTGGAGAGCTCTACACCAGTCTTTCCCTCACCTATTTTCAGAACACCAATGCTTTGGTCCATAAATTTTCAAATGAAATACTTATTATTTTATAGAGTACTTCAAAGCACTAACATCTTATAACAAAGAATTTTGCAGGTCTTTGGATGAGCTTTGATTTCAAAGAGTAAAGCATCTCAACAAAGCAATCAGCTTTGTTTTCATTTACTGACTATAAAGAACAGCCGTTCACTGTGATCCGGGGCTCAGGAAACTCAGATCTTTGTGGGGGTGGTCTTTCAGAAAGAGGTAACTCAATCTTCAAAAATTGCAAAGGCTTTCATTGTCTTCCCTGATCCCTGCCCTGATCTTCTCTTCTGTATCTGCCTTCCTGTAAATGGAGGCAACTGCACTTGGCAATAAGATAAGCAAAGAGAACTGGCTAGAATTGGGAAGCTGTCCACAAAGAACACATGTCTAAGTAATTAAGGTATCAATACATCACTTTTATAGTCCTCATAATGTGTTTGCCTAGGACATCACCGCAGATTATTCACAGTGTGCGATTTGCCATCATTGGAAACATTAAGTGAACAATCATAATAATGTTCTTTTTCTTTCAGAATTACTCTATCCTTTATTGTGTCTTTTAATGATCTAAAAACTGTGTAGGAAAACTGAAAGCAATTGACAACAAGGTGATTGGAATACATTTACTCTGAATCTACTTAGAAAGTCAGTATTTTATAGTGAAAAAAGTATTGACTATGGATGCACTGTTAATGAATTGTGTGGCAACTTTCATCAGGCTAATTAACCCCTCAAAGACCATATTTCTTGGCTTTAAGAAAGAGAGAACAATCATAGCTGGTGTAACTGTCTGCGGGGAGGCAGGATTAGAAAGAGCAAAGACAATAACGTATGTGAAGGGGCTTTGAACAAGGCTCTAAATCTTTTGCAAATGGGAAGGGGATGGAGAGATGAATGGAGGGTATGGGAAGGGAGAGCAGAAAGAAGTAAAAAGAATTAAGATGTGTTATGTTTGCTACCAACTTCCCCCAATGAATGCAGTCCTTGTGTACTGCAAACAGGCGCTAAGGCAAAGCAAAGCAAAGCAGAACAAAACTCTAGAGCAGAGTTGGAAAACTCAGAAGTCCACAGGAACGGGCAGAGCCCCCACAAAGGTGTAAATCTGGCTGATAAGAGCAGTGGAGACTATGGTTGAGTTGGAGAGTGGGGACCATGACTCAAGTCACTGCAGTGTGTTTATTTATTTTGTTAAAATGTGCAAGTCAAGCAAGGCAGTCTGAGTCTCACTGATCATTCCAAGGTTCATTACAGCTGTGGAGGTCATTTTTATAGGAGTGTGGACTATGTCTACTTTCTAAAATAAAATGAAAATAAACTAGCATTGACACACTTATCTGGCAGCAGAAAAGATTTAGATTAACATTACAGAAAACACCCTAAGCACTTAAAGTTGTGCTGTCCACTTGTGAGCCTGGAATACTAGCGTGCTTATAGCTTCTCCATGTCTGTTGGCAGAAAGTCCTATATTTTGCTCTTGAGTCCTCTCCTGCCCGCTCCTCAAATGTCTTGGGCCCTACAGTGAGAGAGACAGAGATGGAGAGAGAGAGAAGGAACAGGAACAAGGCTCTGCTTGCTCTTTGCTGTATTTTGGCTGCTGCTCCATGTTTTATTGTAAACACATCCTTCCTGCTCTGGTCCATGGTTATCCACTGCCTAATGTGCCATGTGCTGGCTGGCCCCAAGCCTTCCAAGAACCACACTGATAACTCATTCCTGATGGGTAGGTCATTCACGGATAAGCACAGCTATGGTTCTTTCCATGAACTACTATGTGTTGAGTCCAAAAGGGGTCAACAGAGAAATGTCTGAAGCAAGCAAACAAAATAGATGAGAATGCAAAGATATGTGAGGTAAAGAAGAACACACTTAGAGGCTATAGTCTGAATATGCCTGCCTGCCCCAGTTCCCAGGTTGAAATCTGGTCTCTAAGGTGCTGGTAGTAAGAGGTGGAGTTTGGCAGCCAGTTAGGCCGGGAAGATGCAGCCCTCATGAATGAAATCCTTACAAAGACCTTGGTGTACTGCTGGGATAACTGTACTGATGATGTCTAATGGTTTATTGAAAGGAACAGTTAATGCGTAATTAAAATTTTTTTTGTGTTTTTGACCAATTTTGCATGCTTATATCTGGTAATCGGAACAACTAATTTGAAGACCACAATATACAATGTAACAACCATTGGTGAATTCCTACCATCTTGTTTAGTGAAACTCTGTATCGTTTCTAATGAGTTTTTTTGTTTTTATTTCTTATTCTCTTTAATGGTTTGATCAGTCTTGCATTCTTGCATGTGGTAATCTGAGCAACTGCTTGAAGCTAACAATATGTAATATAACAACCACTGTTAATTCCTATCATTTTTGTTTTGAAACCTTGTATCCTTTTTATTGTTTTTGCTTTGTTTCGTTTTTGTCTACATTGTTGATATTTTGCTATTTTTTTTATTATTACAATAAATAAAAGTCCTTGGTGTGTTCTCTTGCCTCTTCTGCTACGTGAGCACACAGAGAGAATGTAGCCCTCTCTGAATTAGGAATCTGGTCCTCAGCAGATTTCCTGCATAAGAACCAATCAAAATCCATATTAAGCAGTTTAAAATTCATCTCATCAACATTATGAACTGTTGCATTAATTATACTTCCACAATTCCCTGGAAACTGGCAATATCCTGAGGTCATATTTGTGAGTAAAATTCTGGTAGCTCAAGTTAAAGCTCTTCACATGATGTGTGTGATGATTTTTTTCCCTCAGAGATAGCTACTTTAGTTCTCCTGTGAGGGTGATTACATCTACATTTAAACTCATTTCCTGGTGAAAGTGAAACAGACCCACGTATTTAGAGATGGTTCAGATTTTTCGGCCCTGTTCTGTGAGGTCTGGTTATCACTGGGTGGCATCAGTGTAATCTCAGGGCATTTTTCCCATGTCAATGTGGGTTTCAAAGATCACGCATTTGTCAAGTCTTGAAAATGGATGAGGATTTTGGCTGCAGGATGTGTGGCAGTGCCGGCGGCTTTGACTCAGCCCTCTGGTATGGTGTTTGCCTTTGAGCACAGGGGCCCAAATGAGTTGTGGTGGTAACCCAGCATGTCTGATGAGGCCGGCTTTATAACTATGAATCTGACGCTGCTGATTCTACTTTTTTTTTTTTGTGGTACCGGGGATTGAAATCAGGACCCTGCGCTTGCTAGGCAAGCGCTTATTCCACTGAGCTATATCCCTAGCCCCTGATTCTACATTTTGGACAGGCCTGTTGGATAGAGCAAGTGGGAAGGAACGATACAACATAATTTCTTAAAAATCAAATAATAAAGGCAATCACTGAATACTGAATAAAATCTTTCCATATTTAGAACTCATTTATTTAGTAACAGTAAAGAAAAAGAAATATCCAAGCTCATTACCTCAGACCATGAACAACAAAGCAGCTAAAAACATATGAACTTAGTTATAGAGTTAATGTTCTACGTTATGGCTGTAAAAGCATTTTTCTATGAAGAAATTCAGTTGCTCCACGTCCTGGGTGCTCTTTTCTTGACACTTGACTGAGTTATTTATTCTGCCTTGCTCAAATTTATCAATTTACTCCTTGCCATTTGAACTCCTTTAAACAGCCTTTGCTTGACTGTCTTTGTGGTTCTCTATATGGCTGAAAATTAATTACTTCATCATTTTTACTGGGTCGAGACCATTTCTCAAAGCAGAAAGTGTTCAAAATATATACTTCAAAAAAAGTGAAGATAGTATTTCTCTGTTGTTGGAATAAACCGGTGAAGCTTTCAAACACTAAGATTTTAGGCCTGGGTACTATTTAGGGCTAAAATAACGAAGCAAAGATGTCAGGGCTCTTGTCTGAGTATCTTCTAGGTATTTCACTTCCATTATCTCTAATCCTCAAAACAATGTGGTAAGGTTGGTATTAGTATCACTGTTCTGCAAATGAGATCACAGAGAAACAGGTTCATTTAACCAGCGAATTGTTTACTGGGGATCCCAAACTAGGTCAGGTTAAGTTTATACTATTTACTGGGCCCTGGAAGGGTTCAGGGAAGCTATCATAATGTGAAAAGACATATCTTAGATAGAAGAAGCAAAAACGGTCTGTGTTTAAGAATTTCTTTTCCAAAAAAAAAAAAAAAAAGAATTTCCTTTCTTTTAAACCAAAACTGCCCGCATGTATCCTCTGATGGCCTAGGATTCAGTCAGCTCCCATGTGTAGGACAGCAGACAGCCTGGTTTCTAGTGTTGTCAGCTTTCTAAGCAGCAAGGGTCAGGGACAAGCCCGTGTAAATCAAGTGTCTGCATTTGCGTAGGTTTCAGAGGTTACAATGGGACTGCGGTAACTTTCTTTTTTTGATCCTTTTTGCTGGTAGTGTTGGGAATTGAACCCAGGGCCCTGTGTATGCCAGGCAAGAGCTCTACCACTGAGCCAAGTCCCCAACCCTGTGGTACTTTTCAAGAGGAATCCAGGGAAGACCATTCTGAGTGAGAGCTCAACTTACACTTCTTTTTCAATATATTTCCAAATATGTCATTGGCTCTGTGTGTGAGTGTGTGTGTGTGTGTGTGTGTGTGTATGTGCGTGCACGTGTGTGTGTGCGCGTGTGTGTGTGGTTTTTGCCTCACCAAGGAGACTTATTGGGTTCAACAGATAATTGATCACCATGGCCTAAAATTTAGGTGCCTGCAGAAAATTCCTTATTGAACTTGAAGGCACTGTAGCTCCTAGGTTCTGATTCTGTTTCCTTCCGACAAATCAAGTGATAGAGGAATTCAACCAACCAACCAACCAACCAACCAACCAACCAACCAAAACAAGCAACCAACAAAAAAACCCCACGGACAGTGGAAACTACCTCTTGTAGCTTTGCACAGAAAAAGAATATTCACCTTTGAGCAGTACAGAAAGAACATCTTGCCTTTGAGTAAGATGGGCCACTCTCTACTGCTTCCTCTCTCTTTATTGTTTTATAATCCTCTAAGCCATTTTACCTCCCCGAGTCTTTGCTCCTTATCTGTGAAGGAGGGATAATAATTTTAACCTTAAGGAGGGCTGTGAGGACCAACGAGATCTACACTCAAAGCTCTGCCGCGGTGCTGGCAGTGAGCCCTTGGTCCGAGCTGGGCTCACTTTCCTCCCTCCCTATTGAGTCCACTGACTATTATAAGAAAAGGTCATTGTAGAGAGTGGAAAGATCTTTCTTCCATTTATTTGGGAGCATCGAATTGCCTTGGCTTTTAAGAGTCTGAATTGTTTATTTTGTATGAGTTTTAAAAATAGCTTAGTTAGCCATGCAGGAAACACAATGACACAAAAGGGTAATCTAGACTCGAGCATGGACGGAGTGGAAAGAAAAGAATAGTATGAAAAAACAAGAGAAAGATACAAGGCACATGCTGTGTACATTATTTATAAACAGGAACCCTGTCTCCGCACTCCCCACTTACCTCATTACTGTATAAACTGTACATGCTTCTCCAATATGGGGCAGTTTAACTGAATACTGTATTCTAGTCACCCTGTCATGTTTTGTTTGTGTTTTCTTTTACAGTGAAATGAATAGCCAGAAACAATGACCTGCTTATTCTACAAGGAAGAATAGGAAAGGAAAGTGTGTGTTTGCGTGTTTGTGTGTGTATATGTGTAAATTCTCCCATGATTTAGGAGTTAGGGTGATTTTAACCAGTTCAACCACAGACTTATTTTTAAAACCTTTTAGAGATGTTTAGGAAACAAAGCCTAATGCTAAGGATAGCAAAAGGCAAAACCCCTGCCAACCTGTCTGTCTGTCCAGGACCGGCCCCGCCCCCTCCTGCTGCTGTCTGATTACCTCTGGGGAATGTGCTGTTCCTTGGAACGAATCAGCCCTGAACCAAATGAGAGAGGTTGAAAAGTTTAGGATGTGGAAAATATGTGGAATTTGCTCTTGAATAATGATCTGTATTTTTCTTTTGCAATAAATATGACCAATGACCCAGATAGGAGGATGGCAATTACTTAATGAATCAAGCTTCAGAAACGTAAAAGCACTTCATGATCATAAGGAGAGCAGTCATAGTAGGAGGCCGAGTTAAGTAAACAAATGTACTGGTTCATGTATCTGTAGATGTGCATTTACAAATTCCAAAACTATGACTGTAGAAGGGATTACAGTTCTAATGATACTGGTGTTCTCGGTTTCTCTGCTCACTGAATTGGTTTCTCAGCGTTTGGCAGTGACGGTGTTCCATGGCGGCTTTCTGCGCCCATGGTTAGCTGAGATGCCCAGGGTAGGTCCCCAGTGGCTCTGGCAATCATTTACCTTGGTACAAGGAGCTTTTGCCCTCACATCCTCGTGTGTTTCTAAGCAAATAATTCCCAAATCTATTATGGCTCATGTAAAAATATCTTCTAGTTGTTCAGTAGATATTTAAAACCTGTACTCTGAAATTTTCCTTGACTAGTGCCCATTCTCCTCGCTTGTGAAATGGGATATGTTCTCCAGCCTTACAGAAGAGGAAAGGGAACTGTCTTTAACAGGGGTAGTGTGGGAAGAGGCAGGTCTGTATCTGTGCCCGCCAGGAGAGAGCTGCATTTCACGAAGCCAGCAATGTGAACACCTTTACCTATCAGAAGAGTTGGTAGCTTTACCCTGAGGTAGGTGACACCAGATTACTGACCTTGGGAAGTTATATTCTCTCTTTTTAATAAAGAAAGGAATTAAATCAGATAATATTTTAAGAGCCCTGTCAGCCTTAAGACATTGTGAGAGAGAAAAACATTTTCAAGATCAAGAAAATATTATAGAAAGCAGAGAGCTATTCAATGGTCAAAAACAACAAAACCTCCAAAACAGAAAAACTCCAGCCTCAGCAGCTTTACTAACTCTGTGGCCTATAAGTAAAGTGTAGTAGGTCGGGCATTAATGAGGACTCTGGAGGTTGTGCCTAGGGTTATCCCTTTTCTCCATACTGGTCAGTATTAATCGTGCTGAGAGGCTTGCTAGAAATGCGGTTTCCGGGGTCACAACTCTAGAGGCTCTGATTTAGCAGATTGAGGGCAGAGCCCATGAACCTGAATTTTAAAGACACCACAGGAGATTTTGATGAAGGTATGATTCATCGTTAATTATTAAAATTCACAATTATCTCAAGGGCAAGGGGAAATTGTTTGGGGTTATCGGTGGCTAGCCAGGCTCTATGGAGGGAGAAGAGTCCTTCATAGCCCGTCTCCGCGTAGGGAGGCTGCAGGGCTGACGCTGCAGGTGAGTGGTCTGTGTAACATTCTTCCTGTGAGGGGCTGGGGATATAGCTCAGTGGAATAAGCACCTGCCTAGCAAGCGCAGGGTCCTGAGTTTGATCCCCAGTACCGCAAAAAAAAAAAAAAAAAAACAAAAACCATTCTTCCTGTGGGTTGAGGTTGAATCCTTACCAAATGTTCAGTTTTGGCTAAAACTAAAACAACCCACTTGTTAAAAAATACTATTTGATAGGAAAACAGCTGAGGTATCCACCCAATTAGTAGAAAGGAAAGGAATTAATTGGAAGAGGAAGAAGATAAGAACAAGTGCTTATTAAATACCAAAAAAAGTGCCAGATGCTTATATAACACATTAGCTCCTTTAAACCTCATTACAATCTGTAAGTAAGCAAGAATTAGTCTTATTTTGGGAATAAAATACCTGAAGCTGATGGACCCAGTAATTTTTAGCTTGACCACACACTAAAATCACTTTGATGGGAATATGGGGACTTAGAAAAATTACCTATTTTATTCCTGGCCCACGCCACCAGAGATTGCAATACTGTTGGCTAAGCATTGATACCTTTAAAATACTCTGGAAATGCTAATGTGCACAGAGAAAGTTGATAATCACTGATAGTGGCCAGATTCTCAAATCACAGTGCAACTCCTGTGACTCACAATACACTGTCTTGGATTTATTCTGGGAAATACTCATGGTTTAGCCGAAATTTTGAAATAGAATTGTGTTAGAAGACCTGACTTTGTCAAAAATGCATTTTGATCATAGAAACAAAATCTAGAGGGAAATTTTCTTTAATAGAACTTTTACATTATTTTGTTGTTCTGGTGATCTGAGAAGCCAATATTATCATTATGGTCATGCTTATAATGAGGAAACTAAGGTCTTAGGACTTTCTAGTTTTGTCATATTGTCAGTGACAAAAATTAGAATTAAATTCAGAACAGTAGTCTTTGCAGTGGTGGAACTCTTTGGAATGTACCATCGTTTTAATCTCTGCTAGTTGATCTTCAATTTCCCAAGTAACTACACTATTACTCTTTTAGGTAATCAAGAATTATCTGTTTTCAAAGCCTTTCTGAAAAATAGATGAAATTTTCAGTATATTGACAGAACTTATTGCAAGATCATGTAACATCCTGAAAGTCTTAGCTTTCATGACTGTAAACAGAAGCCATGACATCAAACATTTTCCACTTGTTTATTTATTTATTTTACTTATGGTGTTGGGGATTGAAGCCAGGGCCTTGTGCACGCTAGACAAGTGCTCTACCACTGAACCACACCCTAGCCCTGAACATTTTTAAAGATATCATGGCTATAAGTACATTTTAAATGCTTTTTGAAAAACTTCTGTTTTACAAAAGGAGGAATAAAAATTTATTTTCCTCTATATAAAACACATATGAAAACATGTTAGTATCTTATTTTTCATATTAAAATATGTAATTAACCTACTAAGTTATCAGTCTATTATAAAATTGAGTATGAAATAGTCACACCAGCTGTCATTTATATAACATTATACTATCTTTCTTGGTAAGTTTCTAGTATCTTTTAATGCAGTTAATCCTAATATAATTACATCAGTTTAAAAATTAGGCAGAGTTTTCAGATAGGAGATAGGTCAGATAAGAGCATGTGAATTAGGCAGAACAGTGGAGTCAAGGAATGCAGCGTGTAAAGTGTGACTCGGGTATCATGCGTATGTGGGTGAGACGCTGGGCCTAAAGCTAGAAAGAGCAGCAGGGGATCATAAATGGTCTTGTATGGTAAAGGAGTTACTTTCTTCTAGATTTGCAATGTCCCATACGGTGACCACTAACAGCAAAATGACTATTGAGTACTGAAAATGTGATTAGTCAAAATTAAAATGTACTTGAAGGATAAAGTACAGATCAATTTCCAAAGACTAGAAAAAGTAAAATATCTAATAAGTAACTTCCATATTAATTATGTGTCAAAATAATATTTTGGATTTATTGGATTAAATAAAATCAATACAAATAATTTCACCTGTTTCTTTAACTTATTAGCATTATTATGTTTGGTGCTGGGCCTCGTATATGGTGAGAAAGTGCTCTATGACTCACTACCTCCCAGCCCTAGCATTTTCTTTAATGTAGTTACTTGCAGACTTACAGTTACACATGTAACTTGCATTATATTTATATTGGTCAGGGCTGCTCTAGATCATATATGAACAGATACTATCTATAGGCCAGTGCCTTGGCTTTCAAGAAAACCACAAAACAAAACAAAACAAAATATCTGCCAAGCAAGAAACCAACCAAAACCCCTGCTAGCCTCTGCTCTGGATTCTGACTACTCTATTTTCCATGGATCAGCAGCACTGGCATCACCCAAAAGCTTGTTAGAAATGCAGAGCTTCACATTACACCTCGGCCTACTGAATTAGAGTCTGCATTTCAGCAGGACCCCTAGGTGATTCACACGCATGTTAAAATGAGGGGGCACTAGTCCAAAGACAGTGATCATCAAAAGATATGACAACTCTAAGTCATATTCCTAAGTATTTTATAACATTTGAAGTAAGAATGTAGAAACATGTTCAACTTAAAAAATATTCTAGAAAAACCATCTTCTGAACTGACACTATGGCTGAGATAAATTGAACTCTGTTAAAGAGATCAAGGCAAGGGTTTTGATTTGGTTCTGTGATTCTCAAGTTTTTTTTTTTAACTATAAAACAAGAAACACCTATATTGTTTAATATGCAGTACACATACAGATATATTTAACTGAAGTGAATGTTTTACAAAATAATGTTCTTCTTTACTAGAGACACACTTCCATATTCTATTCTGTCTTGTGCTATCCAACCCATCCCATCCCATCCCATCCCATCCATGAAATTCAATGATCTTTCTAAATGTGATGAACATCTGGTACTGACCTAATTTTATCACTATCAGCCATCATAAAATTGTGTCAAATATATGGGGCAGTTGCTTTTGAGCAGGCAGATCTTAGAGAAGAAAGCTTATGAGGTACCTGCAGTTACCCAACATTGTGCTTAAGGATAATTTCCTTACCATGGTACGGAGAACTGTAATCTGAGCTGAGCATGGTACTCCCAGTGACTTGAGACCATGGAGATTAGAGTTTGACATAGCTGCAATGGCTGGAATCTGTGAGTGGGGCATAGAGAGATTTCCAATAAGAAGGTCTAGGAGTCTGTGTTGGAGTCACGTGTGAATTTATAGCTGAGAACTGGGCTATTCATGTGCAGGGTGAAATCACCAGAAACTTATTTGAGAATAAGTGCTCTAAGATTGGGAACAGAATAGATAAGGCTAAGCATGCTTAGAAAAGGACATGCCAAACATTATCGAAGTTTCAGCCTCGCCAGAGAGGAAACATCACAACTTTCATACCCTTGGTATGACCAACTCTAGAATTGCCCTAAGAAAACCTAAAATCAAAGTCCCAAGTCTTCAGGGCACACAAAGACTGTAGGTGTCTTCATCACTTTTCTTTTGTTACTGAGACAAAATACCCAATGCTCAAAAGGAAGGAAGGAAATGCTTATTTAGCTTACAGTTTGTGGAAGTTTCAGTCTATAATCAGCTGGCTCCAAGGCAGAGTGGCACATGGCAAAGGGCAAGTATTCATGGCGGCAGAAGATAACAAAAGCAACAAGAGCAAAAGGGAGGAGTGGCAGAGCAGAGCAAGCCTCTTTCCCTCCCTTATAAGCCAGCTACCCTCACCCAGGGGGCATGTAGCACTCAAATAATCTCCATGACCTCCTCTTACACAGGCTCAGGATGAATACAAAGTAAGCACTCCGGCTCCCTGCTGAATCACATAGTTAATCTGAACTTCTCAAATTGACACAATGAACAACATCCCTGAAGGGTAAGGGCATGTCCTTCTCACCCCAAGATCCAGAACTGCTGAGTCACTCAGCCAAACCTCTAGACTCCCCAAGTTGACACACTGTAACAACTATAACAGTAGGACACTAGTCTAAATGATTTTGGCCACAATTTGTATTTTTCTCTTATCTTCTCAAGTTGACAAGCACAACCTTGATAGAAGGTTATGGTCAGAAATAACTAAATCAGCTATCATACATGAGGTTGAAGGAAAATGCCAAAGTGCATGAAGCTATAGGATAACCGTAGTAACATGAGGTCATAGTAAGACATAATAATATGAAAGATATTATTCTAGTTGATGTCCCAATCACCTATCCATTTATTCCTTCTTTTTCATTAAATAATTTCTGAAGAGGTTTGTTATGGTGTGTGTCCGCATGTCCCCCCAAATCCTCATGCAGTTATGGAGCGGCTTTTAGAGTTTATGACTGATCCATGATCCAATGCTGGATTATGGGTATGAGAGCTATACTTGTGCTAGGGCAGATAGTTTGCTGGGATTATGGGTGTGAGAGCTATACCTGCCCTAGGCTGGATAGTATGTATATGTAGGGGACAGAAAGAGGCAGCTGGTCACCATTCCTGCTGCCACTCTTCCCTTCTTGCGCTTGTTGCTTTGCTGTGTACCGCTGCCATGAACTGTTGCCCACTGCCATATGCCACTGTGCCTCAGAACCAGCAAAGTATGGACTGAAACCTCCGCAAACTGTAAGCTAAATAAACCTTTCCTTCCTTCATTTTGGGTGTGGGGTGTTTTGTCTTAGCAACAAGGAAAAAGTAACCAAGATAAGGTTCTAGTATTTGATATTGAGCTGACACTAAGAATATAGATAGGGAAGGTGATTCCAGTTTTCATGACACATGAAATGGAGAACGTTTATTCTAGGAAAACATTTCAATTGATTAGTACCTTGGTACTTTGTAATTTTCTTACATCTTTAGAGTATTATCAGGGTCATATTCTTTTCTTCGTGTTATAAATGTGGTTTTCTTTCCTACTGCTAAAATCTATTTATTTATTATTTTGGTAACATTCTGAGATAATTATTCAAATGTTTCTAAAATATTCTTGTTATCAGAATGGAGGATACAGAAATAGATCCATACACTTGCAATCAATTCACTTTCAGCAAAAATGCTGAGAACACGCTGTGGGGAAAAGACAGTCAGTATGATAGACATCGCTAGAAAACTGGGCATCTCCATGCAGAAGAATGAAGTAGACCCTCATCCTTCACCATCTACAAAATTCAACCCAAAACAGATCTAAGACTTAAAATAAGATATGATACTATAAAGCTAGCAGAAGAAAATGGAAAGTGCTCTGAAACTAATGCTATCGACAAAGACGTTTTGAACAAGCCTCCAAAAACACAGGTTAGAAAAAGACAAATGGGATTACATCAAATCAGCTTCTTCACAGCAAAGGAAACAACATAGTGAAAAGATAGCCTAGAAAATGGGAAAACTGTTCATAAATTACACGTCTTACAAGGGGTTAATATCCAGAATATTTAAAGAACCAACTCAATAGAAAAAAATCCAAGTAATCAGATGTCAGATGTCAAAAGACCTTGAATAGACATTTCTCAAAACAAAATATCCAGGGCCAGGGATATAGCCCTGCAGCACAGCACCTGCCTGGCAAGTCCAAGGTCCTGAGTTCAATTCCCAGTACCAAACACCCCCCCCAAAAAAAACCCCCAAAAAACAAAGTATCCTTGTTTTTCTTTCTGCGTTGTTATATATTCATTTACTTTTGAGATTTAACTGCAGTGTAATTCTCGCATTTTATTAGAACACAGCTGTTAAGATAGTTTGCATTGTTTCGTGATACTGGAGATTTTTGATTAATATTTTTTTTATGGTGGTTCATATAAGATGGTTTCATTTCATGTTCTATATAATTGCTGGAGTCCAAAAGTAACTCAGAATAGATCAGCCTCATTTTTGTGTGTGTGTTGAGAATTGAACTCAGGACCTTATGCCTGCCAGGCAGGCACTTAGACCACTGAGCTATATCTCCAGCCCCATATCAGCCTCATTGATATGTTGTTTGGGTCACACGTACTTGCTGATTCCATGGTAAGAAAGCCTACATTTATTATTATTTATTATTAAAGCTCTGTGGTATACAAAGTATAGTGGGAATTATAGACTAGGTAAAAATAACAGACACAGGTTCTGCTGTGTGTGACCTCTCAGTGATCTGTCATTATATGGTGTGTGCAGAACAGATATTATTTACACTGGAAGAAGCACTGGGAAGCAATTCATTATCTGTAGTGTTAATTTTTATTCATCTTTTACTTTTTAGATAAACTCACTTTAATCTTATAGTCGTGTATCTTAGTGTGGAAAAGCCAATATGCCATATTCTCCAAGGAGGCAGACTATAATACTAAAAAGAATGTGGTCTGTTGAAAAATAATTTCACAGACCTCTCCTGTGGCCCCTTTGAATTCTTCCAAATTCTTTTTTTTTTTCTCTCCACCATGATCTTAATTTTGTTTATAGAGACAGCTTAAAATAAAATGTTGAGAAAAAATATTACATTATTTAAAAAATTTAGTGCACTTGGCTTCTGCCTATTTTATTTTGTCTCCACATGCAGTGGAACTGCTCACCACAAATTTTCATATCCATGGAAATAGCATGTCATCCTCAGGTACTACAGCTTTGGTGCTAAGCACTCAAAAGGAATATAAATTGCCTAGATGTTGAATCTCAATCAATTTTGCAGCTTTCATACTTTCAAAAAAGGCCATGGATTTGTAGCATATAAGAGAGAAGATGATTTTACTTTGTTGGAATAATTCAAACATCTGCTCCTTACTTTGAATAGATTCTGATTTATGTGCCTGTACAAACTTGAGATCTATACAACCAACTGGCAATGTCATATTTTGAAATTCTATTCTTTCTTTGCTTAAGGGAGCTCTAGAATCTAGGAAATGACTAATGATATTCCCTGAGATAGATTAACTCAATTCTTTCATCATCAATTTTTGTTTGTGACGGCATGGTAACAATCATAAAAATAGAGGTTAAAGCCTCATTGTTGGGGCCGTCCTATTTTCTTATGCTCTAGCAGCAAGATGCGGCTGTGTGTCACCACGTAAAGAAGGCCTATATCCTCTATGGGCATCACGATGATTCAGCAATTTGGCCTTATGCAATGCAAGCAAAAAGAAGTATTCAGATTCAGACTTAGGCTGCTGTGGGTGGGGGATCTCCCTAGCCAAGCAAATTAAAACCTTAAGCTCATTAGCACACCTTTAGAAAGAGCTGGAGGATATTTGAACAGTATGTTTTGGCTTGATCAGTACTGTTTTGCTTTTAGAGGAGTAAGTTTTAAAGCAAAAATATGTTGCTCTTTCACCTTGCCTGAGACCCTCTATCGCCTTTCCTCTAGGAACAAGGTGCCATGTATGTTTGCCCATGTGGACAACTGTGATGGGCTGTGCTGGAGTTTTGCAGACTTTTATTCTCACTATAGGTCTGTTTGAAATTAGCGTTTGTTTCTTCTCTCATCGAAGTATCTACTGTTTTGCTCATTCTGCGTTCTATTCTTTGCTTTTTCATTCTATGGAGGCTCCAACTAGTTAGGCTATAATTTAAGTCCTGTTTCATACGCTGATTACTGCGGGGCCAGATGACAGAAGAACCTCTCAAAAGGGCACACTTAATACAGGAAATGAGGTTAATGATTCAGCAGGCGAAACCCTTACTTCTGACTCACCGCACCACCTAATAAAAAATGCTATGTTCACAAGGGAGATTTAGTAAATGTTTGTGGACCGATTGTTATACCCCTGGTAAATCCTGAGTATAAGGAAAATGTCATTTAGAAATCATCTACTTTAGTTCTGAAGAATTGGGATTAAAGTATCAAGAAATCCAATGATATGTCTGACACAGCGTGCAAAGGAATTTGGAATAGTAACATTTCACTGATAGCCCTGTTTTATGTCCCTGCATATTTTCTTTTTGCCTCTAGTTTTCTTACTTTAAAAAAATTTATACTGTCACTAAATATACTTGCCTTTGCAAGCCATATTATATAGTTTTTGGAACAAAAACAGTAAAACAAAAGAAACACTAAAAAAGAATAAATGGTAAGCAGGCAAAGAATGGACTCAGAATGTGCCTTTGCCTTATGACCAGCTGAACATAACATCATTGGTCAGAAATGTGAACACTGTGGCAACTCATGGTGTCTGTCAGAGACAGAGAACTAAATCTGCTTTCATGAAAAGCTTTTTTGTCAATCATGCTGGCAGCATGAAAGAAGTAATTCCTTTTTTATTTTAAAGAGAGTAAAAAATTTAAAAAACATTAAAAACAATTTAGAATTTGAAAACAAGGTGATAGGAAATTAACAATGGTTGTTATATTGCATATTGTTATTTTACTTATGAGTATGGTCTCTAGTTGCATCCATTTATCTGTAAAAGCCTTGAGTTTATCTTTCTTTATAGCTGAGTAATACTCCATTGTATAAAAAATACCACATCTTTTTTATCCATTCCTTAGTTGATGGGCATTGGAGTTCTTTCCAAGATTTAGCTATGAGAAATTGTGCTGCTATAAATGTGGGTGCACATATATCACTGTGGTATGATGTTTTCAATTCTTCTGGGAAAATACTTAAAAAGGGAAGAGCTGAGTTGAATGGGACCTCTAATCTTAGTTTTTGGAGGAATCTCCATACTGATTTCCACAGTGGTTGTACCACTGTACACTCCCATGTACAGTGGCAAAGTGTTCCTTTTTCCTCACAGCCTCACCAGCATTTGTTATTGGTTGATTTCTTGACAATACCCATTCTTTTTGGGGTGAGATGGAATCTCAGTGTTGTTTTAATTTGTATTTCTCAAATGACAAATGAACATTTTTTCATATATTTATATACCATTTGTAATTCTTCATCTGAGTAGTGAGTGTTAATCTCAGATGTCCTTTTTTGGATTGGATCTTTGAATTTCGGGGGCCTGATTTTTAAAAATTCCTTGTATGTTCTAGATGAATGTCCTTCGTCTGAGGCTCAGTTGGCTGAAATTTTTTCCCCATTTGTGGGTTTTCGTTTTACTCTATTGTTGATCTCTTTTGATGTACAAAAACTTTTCAATAAGATGAGATTGCAGTTGTTGATTCTTTGAAATATTTCCTGTGCAGTTTGGGTTTTGTTCATGAACTCTCTGCCTGTTCCTATGTCTTCAAGATTTCTACTTTCTCTTTCAGTAGATTTAGTTTTTCTGTTTTAATACTTAGATCTTTGATGCATTTTGACTTTAGTTCAGTGCATTGTGAGAGACTTGGGTTTAGTTTGAGTTTTCAGCGTGTGAAGAGCCAGTTTTTTCAGCACCATTTATCAAAGAGGCTGTCTTTCTTCCAATGAACATGTTTAGCCCCTTTGTCAAAGTTAAGGTGGCTGAGTGTGTTTGTAGCTGTGTCTGTATCTTTTAATTTGTTCCATTGATTTTCTGGTCTTTTTTTTTTTGCCAGTACCATGCCAATTTTATCATAGTATCTTTATAGAATAATTTCAAGTCAGGGATTGTGATGCCTCCTGCCTTGCCTTTGTTGCCCAGGATTGCTTTTGCTGTTCTAGGTCTCTTCTGATTCCAAATAAATTTTAGGAATGTTTTCTCTAGATATGTGAAGTATACTAATGGTATTTTGACTGGGATTGTATTGAGTCTGTACAACAGTTTTGGGAGTATGGCCATTTTCATAATTTTGGTTCTTCCTATCCATGAGCAAGGGACATCTTTCCATTTTCTGATATCCTCTTCAATCTCTTTTCTCAGACTACTGTAATTTTCACTATATGAATCTTTTAAGAAGTAGCTCATTCTTAAAACACACTGTCTGAATGACTCTGTGGTTTAGCAGTGAGTCTTATGTTTTTAGGATCTCAAGAATGTCATGGGAATGCACAAACACTTGTACCCCTCACACTACATACAATTTCAGCAAGTCTGTAACATTCCTGGATTTATTTGTTGACTCTCGATGGCACCATGAATTATAGAACAAGAATCTCTGGTTTAACATACTGGTGTTTGTATGTAACTTGCTTTGTTCATGTGTCTGTTGTTTAAACCTCACTGTTACATCCTAAATTTATTTATAAAATATTTTCTATAAATTTAGATATATTTGCATACATTTTAAAATGAAATCTACAAATTTGTAAGATATTAGGTGGTGGTACAGCATTTCCTTTTAAGGAGAAAATTTAAAAAAATAAGTGTCATTTTATAGATTTCATTTCCGTAACTTAGAGATTTTGTCTCAACTTGTGATTCTTAAAGTTAGATTTCTACTAGCCAAGAGTCATGATGCTAATTGGAATTCTTTCTAGTTCCAGATATAAGAGTTAGAGAAATCTCTAAGAAGAGAAATGATCTGTATCAGGAGATGGCAAACCAAGGCAGAATGGCAAATGGGTCCTGCCACCTGGTTTTGTAAATAAGAGTTTGTTGGAACTCAGCCTTACCTATTCAGTATTAGCTATTGTGCTACAAAGGCAGAGTTAAATGGCCTGGATGAGACAATATGGCAGCAAAGCCCAAAATATTTGTTATCTAGCACTTTACAGAAAAGTTAACTCACCTTTGTGCTAGCTACATCACTCTAATCTGAAATTTTTCAAACTCAGCACTGTTGACGTTTTGGGTTGGATGATATTTCTCAGAGGGGATTGTGTATAGTATTGTAGGATGATTATAGCACCTCTAGCTTCTTCCCACTACATGCCAAGGGACTTTCCTATCCCGGTGATGATAATCAAAATGGTCTCCAGTTATTCCCAAATGTCTTGGCTGGGAACCACATTACTGACTAGCTGGATTCTCTTTGTGACTGAGAACAGTCCATGCCTACCTCATTTCTGAAGGACTCTTCTCCCATTAGAAAGATTTCTGCTGTAGCATTCTTTCTTTCAGAGAAGATAATATGTTCTGGTGTGACATCAGCTCATTTCCCTTTCAGCTTTTCAGAATGACAGAACACTGTTGATCTCTATTACTTAATAAAAGTACTTTCGAAGTTGGGCATAGTGGTGCACACCTGTAATTCCAGATGTAGTCCCTTTCCTCCTTATTAAGTACTGCCCAGAAGCTCAAGCCCAGGGCGATGAAATGTCTGGATTTTCTCCTGCAGAAAGTGTAGCAGTTGTGTAAATGCAAGTTATTATCACTATTACAGTTCCTCTCCTGACTTAACTGGAGGCCGGGGTATAGCACTTTCTATTACAGAATCTAGTGAATGAGACAGATTTATAGTACTGGGTATAGAACTGCCTCTATTAATGAATCTAGTGAATGAGACAGATTTATAGTACGGACCTCAGCCAGAGAAGCATCATCTGGGTGAATGGAAGTGCTTCTCTCCAAACTCCACAACTGGATCATTCTGTGCCTCTGTGAATATCCTATTGCAACTACTTTTCTTTTCGTATGTTGACGTCATTTATTTAATGACAAAGCCTTATATGTATGAAATCCTGTTTTGTCCATTTCCTTTTAAAACAGAGAAATGGCTTAGAAAATAAGCTAAGTAAAAAGTTTTTCTTTTAAAAGCTACAGTCTAATAACAAATCTATGTGTTTGTTTTTAGATTAACAGAATTATATCAGCCACCTAGATAATACTGTTGAACCTGACGGTATGTATACTTTCTGACCTAAGTAGATGTTAACTTTTAATATTGATCTTGATAAGGTATGGATGAATTGATTTTTATGTGTCTTGTTGAAATTAGGCAAGAAATATTTAGCTCCTTTAGAATCTAATCTAAGCTTGATGATGCTTTATACTGAGTAAAGCCGTTTCATCATTTCAAAAGAACATGACCTATCAATGCAAATATATTAAAATGAAAAACACAGATTGTAGAGAAAATGTATTTTAGAGATTGGGACTAAGCTGGTTATTCGGAGGCATGAGAAGTGAGTTTAAAATAGACCCATGAACTCACGGACTGTATCCTCTCTGCATTTTACCTGATGAAGTAAATATGACCTAATGTTCTAGAGGCTCGCTCCATACATGTGATGACTGTGACATTGCCATGGATCCCAGGAAAATATTATTTCTTTGGCGCTGTTCCTGTTATCATTACCATTATGCAATCTCAGTTTTCAGAGCTTTTGAATGAGAGAACCAACAGAGTTGAGTCAGGTTACTGTAAAACAATCTGATGAATCGTTTACCTTTCTATTTAAAATCTTTGTCAGAGGAGTTATGTTCCTTTTTTTTATTTGGATATAAAAAATAACTTTTAAAGTGTCAGGAAAACAAACATTCACATAATATTTTCTCCAATACAAATGCCAAAGAGATCAAAATCCCCTATGACATACAAGTTGGAAACAAATAGTGTTTTCTTTGCTTTGTCTTCAGTGATACAAGGTGGTCTCTTTTTTTTCTATTGTTTAACAATCAAATTTCCCATGCCGGAAACCATTACTGTTTCATACTTGGCTTGGTAGTTTCTCTGACCTCTTTATACAAAGAATTAAAAAAAAAAAAAACCCAAACCCACAAACCAGTGTTTTTATTTTGAAGAAAAACAAACTTTTTGTTTCCATGAAAGAGACCAAAAAGAAAGGGACAGAAAGAAAGAAAGAAACTGTAGCAGACAAATGTGTGATTCACAGCTGCATGCTGTTTGCAGTTATGAAGATGATTATCCAATTATATGTGGTTTCTCCTGTATCATCTTGTCTGTATATTTTATGGTGTCATTTTATTTTTGCTTTGATTATTTTAGAATTAGTGCAACATATAGTACGTCTAGTGCACTGGTTAATTTCAGGCCCAATCTTGTAAATATCCACACCCATTTTGCATAAAAGCCTGTACAGGTCAGATGAAATTGTGTGTCACATTATGATTGCCTGGAGAAAATTCTAACTTTCTCCTTCCCCTGTTTTCTCCCAATTGCTTCATTTATATTCATTGATTCACTCTTCATGTCATCAAAAATGTTTGGATCCTCCTAATGTGTGAGAGTTAGTAACTTTCTCGTTATTTCATTCTTAAGTTGATTCTGCAATGCCAGTATATTTATTCCCATTTTACAGATTAGAAACAGGTTCCAGGATGGTGATTGATCCAAAACTACACAGCTAGAAAAAATGGCTGTATGGTATATCTTTCTCTAAAATATGTTTGTTTGTTGACTTAGGTGGCTGTGCTTGTACTTGTATGTGAGGAAAGTAAAATATTCTAATATAATAATTGTACAGTTCACTAACCAAATCACTATGAAGGAAGCTTATACAGGTGAAGTAATTGATCATGTTTCAGAGTAAGAACATAGTATTTTTTACTTCTTAGACTGTATATTTAAGATACAATTGCCTGCAAAGTGAAATATTCCAGTATAAGCTTTGATTTTCTGCATGATGTTGTGGTTTTGATTAAGGTTTTGAGGGACTGTCTTGGCGTCGAAAAGTCCGTGGTAACTTTAGGCTACCCTGTCTCCAGCGCTGGGAGTCTTCCCCTTCTTCCCATGGCCTGTCCTCAGGAGACAGGTGAAGAACTTAGTGATGTCTGTGGCATTTTGCTTTCTTTTCAAAAACTGCGTTGCGTGTCTTTAAATTAACAAAAACATTTACCTTTTTATTTTGATAAAATACACGGGCCTCACACTGATCCACTTTTAAGAACGTTTTTTGCCTTTGATTCTGACACAGGATCTCATGAAATTGCTAAGTTGTCTGGGCTGAACATGAACTTGTGATCCTCCTGCAACAGCCTGCCATGGTGCTGGGATTCCAGGTGTGAGCCGCCATATGTGGCTCATTCTCATCAGATTTATGTGTGCCATTCAGTGGCATTGACTGCATTTACAATGTTGTACAAGCACAGCCACTATCCAGTTCCAGAATTTTCCCAGCACCACAAACAGAATCTCCAGACCCTCTGTTCAGTACCTCCTCATTGCTTTTTGTATCTTGTAACTTCTATTATACTTTACGTCTCTGTGATCTTGGCTAGTCCACATCATATGAGTGAAACTGTCAGTATTTGCTCACTTTGTGTCTGGTTGTACTGCTGAACATTACGTTTTCAACATTCATCCGCTGTGTAGCACGTGTCTGAATTCTGTTCCTTTTGAAGTCTGAAGAATATTTTGTTGTACGTAGATACACTTTCTTTATGTACTCATAAGCATTTGGCTTGTTTTACCTTTTGCCTGCAGTGAACAATGATGCAATGAATGCTGCTATCTGAGTATTTATGTGAAGCCCTGTTTTTAGTATCTAGAAGTGGGAGTGATGGATCATTCAGTGATTCTCTATTCAATTTTTAGAGAAACCACTAAGCTGTTTTTCACGGCAAGTGTACCATTTGATATCCCCATCAATAATGGGTAAGCATTCCAACGTTTCCATGTCCTTGCCAAAACATATCTTCTGTTTTAATTTTTCCTTTAAATAATATCATCCCAATGGGTATGTGTATAAATTTTTAATAAAGCACTTTCTTTGAATTATAATTAAAATATGCTCACACATTTCTAGACCCATTTAAGTGACTCAGTCTCTCGGTTGGAATCTTTTGTTTCTGAGTAGAGTTTTAAAGTCTTCTCATTGGTAGAATTTCTGGATGAGCACATGTTTTGCAACATGAGTCTATCCGTATAGTATTCCTTACAGTTAAATATAAACCTCAGGGCCCTAAAATTAATTTATATAGTTTATGACAATCTAATCTTTGTCTGGGCCTGGGTATTAGGCGTAAACTATGCACACTGTTAGAACACATTCTGGGAAACAAAAATAGCCGTGATATTTGCAGGGTAAAATTCCAGGGTGAATCAGAATCACAGACTGCTGATTTTTTCAGGTGAATCATACTTTCCTTTTCTTTTGCTTCAAATATAAGCCAGATATAGAAGATCTTAAAAACAATTAGCAGCAGACATCATCATTATGCACAAATGCAAGGCAATGAATGTCATTCAACCTTACCTTTCTGTCAAGGGCAGGCATAAATCAAATAAGTGCTAGACGTGCCTACAGGAAGTTGCTATTCTGTCCCTCCTCCATCCCTTCCGGTGCACGAAATTTGCTAATGGAGAAAGTGAAGGAAAGTAAACTATGGTTTTGCTAAAATGTCTAAGGGAAACTAACCTCAGTGATGATTTTGTTTCTTATGATTACATCTAGGTTTTAGGAGATTATGCTAAGAAAAATGTTCTGAGGCCTAACTACAACAATGGTGTTTTCATCTCATATGTTTTGAGAAAATGGAATTTTTAGTAGAAAAATGTTTGTAGTCTTTCATCCTTTTCATCTAAATTGTATTGGAAAACACTTCCTTAAAAGTATTAAAAAGTTGGGGTGAAAATACATTCTTGTATGTCTTACCTGCAAGAGGATATTAAAGACCTGAGAGTTTGCTCAAATACTGGCAAACACAAGGTCCTGAGTTTGATTCCTGGTACCAAAAAACAAAACAGAACAAAACAAACACATGAACACAGACACAAAAAACCCAAATACTTAGGCAGATGGTCACTTGTTAACAGATACTGGACAGAAGTTTGTTTATATTACAGAATATCTAATCTGTTCATGATTCATTTTTTAACATTTTTGAAATATTTTCTCCATTTTTGCAAGAAATCTGCAAAAGAGACAGAACTTAAATTATAAGATTTATTAGTTTACTTTCTTCACCAATTAAAATTATTGATTATGCATTATGCAGATGTTCTTTGATTGACAGTAGGGTTGCACATGGAGAAGCCCATTGTAAATTAAAAATACTGTAAGTGGACTCTGCATTTAATGCAACTAACACACCACACATCACTGTCTAGCCTAACCTGCTTTAAATGTGCTTAGAACCCGTATATTAACCTACTGTTGCACAAAATAACCTAACACGAGGCCTATTTTATAATGTGTTGGTTATCTCATGTAAGTGATTGACTAGTGCACCTTTCCTGTTGACCCTTGTGAACGTGCTGAATGGGCTCCTGGCAGCTGCCTGGCATTCAGAAAGTATATCACGCTGCCTACTACCAGCCTGGAAAAAGATCCAATTCCAAAATTCAAAACATCGTTTCTGCTGCAAAAGAATCACTTTTGCATCATTGTGAAGTTGAAAGTAGAATCCCGTAACCGAGGTACCATTTGTATACATACTTCAAGCAATTTTATCCTAATCTCAACTAATACAGAGCCTAGAATGTGGCAACGGTAGTACAGGCAGGAGTCAACAACTTCTTTTTTTAGCCCTAGAACTTTAGAAAGGGAAAAATGGTAGTTTCCTTATGATAGTATTAGGCAGAGGAGTATCTAGGAGAGGTTCTGAAATAAGGGTGTTCCTAGACTGGAGAGAAGAGAGAGCATTAGTAGGAGCTATTTGTGATGTCAGGGTTGTCCCCGAAAGGTATTTCCTCCTCGTCAACTCCTTCAGGTCCATTCTCAGTACCAGAAGCTCCTCTTCTGGTCTGATGCGCATGCGCCCCTCTTGGCACCTGTGCGTCAGGACACCTCGTCTAGGACCCTCTAGGAGGGTCCTGGCACAAGAAGAGGGCTTTTTGGAGTAACAGTGTCTCCTCCAAAGCATTCTAGTGCAAGTATTTCTGGTTTCTGTGGTGAAAGTGGTTGATTTTGAGGTGCGTAGACACATTAAATATAGCTAAGAACAGACCAGTCATCATTACCAGATCTATCAAAGATTGTGACTGGTGTGGGCGTTTCAGCAGAGCTCCTAAACCCAAAGTAATTTCCCTTGGTTGGTGTGGAAAATTTTAAAAAGCTCGCATCTAAAAGGATGGAAAATAGACAGACAGGTGGAATTGTAGGGAGCCATGTTTGAGATTGCAAATTTGTCTAACTGCTGATAGGGTTTTACTTTGGTAATAAAACCTATTGGTACATGGGAGTTTGGTCTTGAGAATTTAAAAAAATATTAGGCATTTTGAGATATATGTATGTTTCTATTATAATTTTCCACGGTCAGCCCTCCAAACTGTGCAGCAGCATCAGGACTGGGCTGAGTTCCTGCGTCTTTAGGACGAGGTCCTCACCCACTCCCCACCCCACCCCTAGCCCCTGCCTGCTCCACACACATAGTCATGCGGCCAGCCCCGTTTTTTGCAGAGGTGCACGATTGTGGCTAACGCAGGCGAGAGGGAGCTTCAGCACTGGAATATTTTCTGTAGTGTAGGAAGGAAAGAGTTCTTGAATTATAACATTTTGGCAACTTGTTGTACCATTTCTTCGTTATCTACTCTGCTTTTGCTGAAATTGTGAGATTCTTTGCAATTCTGTACTGTTTCTCTGTCAAGGTTGTCACACAGGAGGCATTTTATTTCCTGTACTCTTGCATCCATGTGAATTTCCCAACTAACCTTGCACTATGGTGGTCCAGGAGGCAACTTCCACAGAAGGATGCTGAATTGGGAATAGCAAGTACTACATAACAACCTCCCTACCAGATTATCACCCTGTATTGTACATTATACAGAGAAGAATGTAACCTCCAAGTAAAAGATGTCTTTAGTGAAAAAAATAACATGAAAATATCGTACCATTTGAATACAAGGCAGTTTAGGTATCTCCAAATGGACATTTTAATAAAATACAGCCAAGAACTCTAGACATACTTTATTTAGATGAAAAGAGGCACAGCTCACTGAATGACTCATTGAATGCTCATCATATCATTCAGTATATTAAAAAATTTATATGTCTATGTCATTTTGTCCTTTCAATATATTTTGCAGTAGATATTCATCGTCTTCATTTTCTAGATAAGGAAGCTAAGGCTTGGTGAGGTTGAGGAATTTATCCACAGTCTAGGATCTAGAAAGCGCAGAGCTGGGCATTGAACCTTGACTGCAGAATGTGTCTACCTGATACCTCCTCCCAATGCACGGCTGTGCTGTTTCCTCTCAGCCCTCAGCATCCCACTCTGTATTTATTGCGATTTATAAGCAGAACTAAATCAGATCTTATCGATATCCAACAGCCTGGGAGCTCTCCTGCCCATGACACTGTCATGGCTGCAAGTGGTAGACTTTCATCTGAAAGGAAGAAAGGTGTTTTCCATTACACCTGAAGATGACTACACACAAAATTCATTAAGTGAAAAGCTCTGTGTAAATCCATTGACTTCAATTTTAAATATTTAAAATTTATAAGCATTTTTTACAAAAGAGTCAGACGTAGTTTTTTAAAAAGGATAATGTGTTTTTAATTTACTAAAAAGTTAGCCAAGTAACCTCATAATGCTTTGTTTGGGAGGAAACGAACACAGTTTACTGTGACTTATGTTTTCCAGGGAAAAGTATATGTAAACTGAGGGGTAATTTTACCTATTTCCATTAGGATGAAATCATATTAATTATACATTTATTTTGGCTTAGAAGTACATTTGGTACAGACTGAGAGAAAAATTGAGGAAACCATACCTTTTACAATAGCAACCAAGAAATTGAAATACTTAGGAATTAATCTAACAAAGAATGTGAAAGATTTATTCAGTGAAAACTACAATACTCTGAAAAAGGAGATTGAAGAGGATTTCAATGAATGGAAAAACATACTCTGCTCATGGTTAGGAGGAACTAACATTGTAAAAATGGCCATACTACCAAAACTGTTGTACAGATTCAATGCAATTCCCATCAAACTACCGTTAACATACCTCACAGATCTAGAGAAAATATGTCTCCAATTCATCTGGAACCAGAAGAGACCCAGAATAGCAAAAGCAATCCTGGGCAATAAGGACAAGTCAGGTGGAATCACAATCCCTGACCTGAAATTATACTACAAAGCAACTGTAATAAAATCAACCTGGTACTAGCTAAAAAACAGACCTGAGGATCAATGGAACAGACTGGAAGATGCAACCACAACAAAAAACCCACTCAGCTACCTAATATTTGACAAAGGGGTCAACCAAACCCACTG
>PVLD010004650.1:0-98044 GCA_004027595.1 Dinomys branickii
TATTTGTTCTATTTAGGGAGTTATTTCTATAGCTGTTCTTGGGATTGTGGTCTCTTTTTTCTCTGTCTAGAATATCTTTTAGTGCTTTTTCCAATGCTGGTTTGGCACTCATGAAGTTCTTCAGTTGTTCTTTGTCGTGGAAATATTTTATTTCTCCATTGAATTTGAGGGATAATTTTGCAGGATACATCAGTCTGGGGTGGAATTTGTTTTGTCTCAGAATCTGTAGTATCTCGCTCCAAGGTCTTCTTGCTTTCATGGTTTCCGTTGAGAAATCTGCTGTGATTCTGATGGGCTTTCCTTTATAGGTGATCTGTTTCATTTCTCTGGCAGCTTTTAATATTGTGTTCTTTTGCTGGACATCTGGGATCTTGACTATTGTATGCCTGTGTGTGTTTTTCTTTGAGTTATGGATCATTGGGGTTCTATATGCTTCCCTTAACTGAATTTCAGTATCTTTTACCTTGTTTGGGAAATTTTCTGCTATTATTTCATTCAATATTCCTTTTATATCGTTTGTGAGATCTCCTGCTGTTTCACACACTCCTATAATTCGAATATTGTTACGTTTTGCCTTATCTTGCAGCTGTTGGATTGACTTTTCTTGTGTCTTTGATGATATGAGATTCTTCCTTTCACGCTCATAAGCTGCCATGCTGTCTTCAAGTTCTGAAATTCTATCTTCGGTTTCAACTAAACGGTTTTGCATGCTTTCAGCATTAGTTTTCAAATCCTGGCATTCTCTTTGGACCTGTTTCATTCTTGGTAATTCATTCCTAAATTGCTCTTGTAACGTTTCCATTTGTTTCCTATTTTCTTCTAGACTTTTTCTATTTCTTGTCTATGTAAATGGAACATTTCTTCCATCATTGTTTTCAGCTCGTTTTTTGTCTGAGAAATCATTGCGGGTATGTGGGTTATTTCTGCTTTAATCTCTTTCATGGCCTGTTGGATTTGTTTAATTTCGGCTGCAATCTTTTCATAACTTGAAGTTATGAGGCTTCCTGGTTCCCCTGCATCTTCACATTCAAAACTTGTTCTGGGTGGGGTTGAGTTTTGAGACTGCGTTTTGTTCCTCTGTTTTCCCATTTTTGGGTATCAGATTCAAAATGTGGAGCTATAAATTCCCCAGGCAGTTCAGCAGGCAAAGGTCTGCTGCAGAGGCTGCTCCAATGGTTACTTCTCTTTGGGAGAATGTCCTTTAAGCTGTCTGCTGAGATTTCCGCTTCTATTCCCTACCCCAAGACCTGACCAGGGCGGATAAACAGCTTGCCGCCCCAGGAGTCTTACAGACAGGGCACTCCGGTGTTCCTCCCTGGGTGGAGCTCCTTCCCCCCTCACAAATCCCGTTGGGGCACCTAGCTAGTTCTTCCCACCCAGGAGATCCCGCAGTTTTTAAAGCTGTTTTGATGTTACTCGCTGGGCTGAGCTTCTTCCCGATTCAGGAAAAACCGGTTAGAGCGCCTGCTTAACTCACCCTTTGATCGTGCAGACAGGAATGCAGTTCAGATGTATCTCTCTGGATAGAGGTTTTTCCCAACTCAGAAATCCCGCCGATCGCTGTTGCTCTGGTTCGCGCAGCGCCGGCTGCGGGGCTGGGGTTCTGAGCGGGATCCCGGACCGCTGCCCAGATTGGCGCAGTCTGTCCCAGTAGCGCGTTCTCTGAGTTTCCTCTGCTCCGCTGCCTCCAACAAATCCTGGTTACAGCCGCCTCTGAGCCGTTCGGGTTTAGGAGCTGAAGCCGTCCTTCCCTCCACACTCGCTCTCTCGGCTGTACGCGATTTGAACCAAGCTGCGGCCCAAACGCGGCGCCGATCCCCTGGGCGCCGAGCTCTCAGGCTCCGCCCACTTCTCGCCCTGGGGCTTCTCAGCCGGCCCTTTAATTCTAGGCCGCGGAGAGCAGCCCGATCAGTTGGAATTTTGCCTGCACGGACCGGGCAGCTGCGCGCAAATGATCGGTCTCTGGGAGAGATTCCCTCTGATGCTCACCTGGTCGCCATCTTCCCGGAAGTCTTGAACAAACCTTTTCAAATGCAACCTACATGTGAAATCCTGCCTAACCTTTTTTATGAGGAGAAATTCTGGAGAATCATTTCAGAAACTGAGGGGGGAAAGTGAATGAAGACAAAAAAGACCCTTTTCCTGCAATCCCTGGCCTCCTGGTATCAAGACACCAGGACAACATCAAAGCAACTTAGGGGGAACACTTTAGGGGCCTATTGTCTGCTCTGGTCTAGAGAGAATTTTTAAAAACTGATTGCAAACATGATCAATGAATTCAAAGAAGATAGAATAAATAGCTGAATGAATTAAGGAAGACAATGCAGGGTAAGAAAAAGCATTTCAGTAAAGAAATAAAGATTTTTTAAAAAGAACCAAACATAAATCTTGAAAATGAAAACTATATAAGTCAACTAAAATAGCACACCTGAAAATCTCACCGGTAGACTAGATTAAGCAGGAAAAAAGTCATCAAGACTTGAGAACTAAGTGAGTGAATCCACAGAGATATATATAAGAACTCTGTGGCAATATTAAAAGACCAAACTTAAGACTCATAGGTCTTGAGAAAGGTTAATTGCACAGAAAATGTATTCAGGGAAATGATAACAGAAAATTTCCCAAATATGAGGAGTAAGGTGGACATTGAAGTACTGGCAGATTTAGAACCTGGAATAGACACAATGCAAAAAGAACCTATCCATGACATACTATATTTCAAGTACCAAAATCTCATAATAAAGAACAAATATTGAAAGCTGCAACAGAGAGAAATGCCAAGTCATGTACAATGGCAAACCTACCAGAATAAGAGTAGATTTCTCAATAGAAACTCTAAGAATCAGGAAAGCATGGATGATGTATTTCAGGTGATGAAAGAAAATAACTACCAACCTAAATGACTGTATGCTGCAAAGTTATCCTTAAGAATCAAGGTGAAAGAAAGACCTTCCAAGGCAAGCTGAAAATACTTGCTGGAATCATACCTAACAAGGAAGATAAGCAAACAAAACACACATGAAAGAATAAACCTTATTAGAAAAATAGATAAACAAATGAGAACTAAAAATGAGTCAAACATTCAAAGAACAAAAAAGATGGGGATTTGTATATACATTTCTATAATATCCCTGAACGTAAAGTTTTTAATTTTCCAATTAAAAGAGACAGCATGAGACTCAAGTGTACACTATTACAGGAAACATGCCTCAAGGCCAAAGACATACACAGAATTAAAGTCAAAGTGTGCAGACCTTATTCCATGCAAAGAGAATCTGAAAACAAACAGTACTAGCTCCCACGTGTCTGACAGAGGAAACTTCATGCCAGAAGTCATCAGAAGAGATAAAGCAGGTCACTACATGTTAGAAAAGGTAACAACTCACCAGAAAGATATAATGATTTTAAATATATATGTACTAGACATAAGTACATGAAATTTCATAAAATAAACACTAGTTGTCATAACGAGACATAAAAGCCTAACACAGTCACAGTGAGTGACTTCAATATTTCACTTTCATCAAGAGAGTCCAGAAAAACGTCCAGACTCCCCCACAAAAATCAACAAAGAAACAATAAAGTCAAAAATACCATGCATTGAGTAGACTTCACAAGACATACAGAATATTCCAGTAACAGCAAAATACACGTTTTTCAGCAGCTCATGAATTTCTCAAAAATGAACAATACTCTAGGACGTGAAGCAAATCTTAACAAATATAAAATATAAAATAATTTCTTATATCTTATGAGATCACAATGGAAAGAAACTAGAAATCAGTAACAAGAGAAACTATAGACACTATACAAACACATGGGGATTAAATAATACAGTTTCAACTGTATTAAATAATAATAACTGTATTATAATAACTGTATTAAGTAATACAGTGGATCACTGAAAAACTGCAAGGAGTATTTTAAAATTCTTAGACTTAGATACAAATATAAACACACCACACCAGAACCTTTGGACACAATGAACACAGTTATAAGAAAGCAGCTTACAGACATGACTACCTATATGAGAAAATCTAAGAGATATCAAACAAATAACATGGCAATGCATCTCAAGGTCTTAGGAAAACAAAAACAAGCCATACCCAAAACAAGTAAAAGGAAAGAAATAATAAATATTTAGAACTGAAGTTAACGAAAGAGAGACTGCAGTACACTAAAAAGGATAAAAGAATCAGAGAATTGGTACTCTAAAAGGTAAATAAGACTGAAATACCCTTACTCAAACTAATCAAAAGAAAAAGAGCAAATATATAAATTTATAAAATTAGAGTGAAAAGAAATGTGCAGAAGATGCTATTAAAATCAAGGTATTGTTAGGAACTAATTTGAAAACTTATAGTCCAAAAATGTGTAAAATTTAGAAGAAATGGATAGATTACTACACACATATCATCTACTAAAAGTGAACCAAGAGGTTATAAGAAAATGAAACAGGCCAATAATAATGAACTTGAAACAGTAATAAAAAGTCTTCCAACAAAGAAAACCCAGGGCCAAATGGATCCATTTCTGAATCTAGCACACATTTAAGAATAACACCAATCATCCTCAAATAATCCCATGAAATAAAAGGTAAGAAATGCTTCTAAAGTCATTTTATAAATACCATATCATCCTGATACCAAAGTAAAGGCACAGAAATAGAAAAAACTATAGACCAATGTCACTAATGGACATAGATACAAAAATCCCCGGTAAGACTCTTATAAACCAAATTCAACAATATATTACAAAGAGATTGAAGAGGATTTCAGAAAATGGAAAGATATTCCTTGCTCATGGATAGGAAGAACCAACATTGTGAAAATGACCATACTCCCAAAACTGTTATACAGATTTAATGCAATCCAATTAAAATACTATTAAGTACACCTCATAGATCTAGAGAAAACATTCCTAAAGTTCATCTGGAACCAGAAGAGGCAAAAAAGACAAGGCAAGAGGCATCACAATTCCTGACTTGAAATAATACTGCAAAGCTACTGTAATAAAATCAGCATGGTACTGGCAAAAAAAATAGATCTGAGGATCAGTGGAACAGATTAGAAGATGCAGACACAACTACAACACACTAAAGCATCTTATTTTTGACAAAGGGGCCAAACAGATTTACAGGAAGAAAGATAGTCTCTTTATTAAATGATTCTTGAAAAATTGGCTTTTCACATGCAAAGACTAAAAACTAGACCCATGTCTGTCACCAAGCACTAAACTAAAAGTCAAAATGGATTAAAGATCTAAATATTAAAACAGAAATACTACAAGTGAAACTAGGTACAAATCTTGAGGATTTAGTGATAGGAATAGAGGTCATGAACAAAAACCAAACTGCATGGGAAATACTTCAAAGAATTAACAAGTGGGATCTCATCTTATTAAAGTTTTTGCACATCAGAAGAAATCACCAACAGAGTGAAAAGAAAATCCACAAACCGGGAAAAAATTTTAGCCAACTGTCCCTCAGCCAAAGGACTTCTGTGTAGAGCATATAAAGAATTTAAAATTTCAGGCCCCCAAAATTCAAATACCCAATCCAAAAATGGGCATCTGAAGCGAATACACACTTCTCAGATGAAGAAATACAAATGACAAATAAATATATGAAAAAATGTTCAACATCATTGGTCATTTAAGCAATGCACATTAAAATAACACTGAGATTCCATCTTAGCCCAGAAAGAATAGGTACCAACAGGAAATCAACCAGTAACAAATGCTGGAGGGGCTTTGGGGTAAAAGGAACCCTTCTCCACTGTTGGGTGAAGTGTAGATTGGTACAACCACTGCGGAAATCAGTGTGGAGATTCTTCAAAAATCTAGAATTACAGGTCCCATTCGACCTACCTATTCCCCTTCTAGATATTTTTCCAGAGAACTGAAAACATTATAGCAATATATATTCACCGTGTTTATAGCAGCACAATTTGTAAGAGCTAAATCTTGGAAACAATCCAAATGCCCATCAAGAGAGGAGTGGATAAAAAAGGATGTGCTGTTTTTATACAATGGAGTACTAACCAGCTATAAAGAAAGATAAACTCTAGGCTTTTATAGGTAAACAGATGCAACTAGAGACCATACTCATAAGTGAAATAAATCAGACTCACATGTGTAAACATGGTATTGTCTCACTAATGTAAGAAACTGAAAGAGTAAATAATAATATCCAAAAGGTACAATAGATATTGTGAGAGGGAAAGAAACTGCTCAAAAAGAAAGAGCAACTGGGATGGTGGATAGGAGAAAAGACGGAAGGGAAAATCAAAATCAAAAGCAAATATACATATGTATACACAAGAGAGCTAAGGCAATTGTACTACTAATTTCTATTCATTGAAAGGAACAGTTAGTGTTTATATTGTTTGATCAATTTTGCATGCCTATATCTTCTCATCTGAGCAACCACTTTGAAGATAACAATATGCAACATAATAACCATTGTTAATTTCCTATCATTTTGTTCTGAAATTCTGTGGTTTTTATTGTTTTTTATCTCATAGAAAAGAAATATGTATAAAGATTATATTTATTTCACAATGTTGTAAGAACATTACTGACCAAAAGTATACTTAATACATTGTCTATTTACAAAAAAAGATCATATGCCATGACCATGTTGGTTTCATCCATGAGATGCACGATGGTTTCATCACATGCAAATTAAAAAAGCATAATACAACATGTAAAAAAAATCACATTATTACATGAATAGATGCAGAAAAAAACCTTAAAAAATTCAACATCACTTCATGATAAATTCCCCAAAGAAATTAGGCATAGAAGAATCTTACCTCAATATAACAAAGGCTATATATGCCAAATACACCACATCATACTGAATGAGGGAAAACTAAATGCATTTCCTGTAAAACCAGGCATATGATGATTGCCTTCTCTCTCATCACTCCTCTTCAACATACTTGAAATTGTTGCCAAAGCAAATAGGCAAGAGAAAGAAATAAAAGGGACACAAATAGGAGAGGAAGCAGGCAACTTATCCCTACTTGAAGATGATATACTCTTACCTAGAAGACTCCAGAAACTTCAGCAGATTTTTATATCTGATAAACACAATCAGCAAAATGGCAGGATCGAAAGAATGGTCTAAAAAAGTCAGCAACTTTTTCTATGCACCAAACCTGAAAAACCAAAAAAAAAAAAAAAAAAACCAACCAATTACTTTCACAGTAACTTTAAAATAATTAAAAGAGGTAAAAGAAAAGGTCTACAGTGAAAATTATGACACTGAAGAAAGAAAATAAAAACTCTAGAAGATGAGAAGACCTCTTACATTCACAGATCAGTAGAATTAATATTGTTAAAAGGCCATATTATGACCAGAAGTGATCTACAGATTCAATTAAATCCCCATTAAATACCAATTATACAGTTCAAAGCACAACAAAAGCAATCCTAAAATTTATATACATTCCTATAACTTTCAGGAGTGATATGAACATATGGATATTCTAACTGAAACCCATTATTCTCTGTTTAAATAATTTGCACTAATAAAAATAATTTTATAAGAACTGAAAAAAGGGACCCTGTGTATTTTGAGTGAAATGTTCTATATATGTCTGCTCATTAGAATTTGTTTACTGTGTTGTTCAAGTTCTCAAATTTATTAGGTATTCTGCCTAGATCATTTACTTTTAGAAGTACTGTATTAAGGTCTCCAACTATTACTGCAAAACTTTTTCTTAAATTCTGTCAATATTTGCTTCAAATATTTGGAGTCTCTTGTTTGGAGCACATATATTGATGCATGTAATATATTTTTGGTGAACTGGCTCTTTTTCAAGTCATAATATCATTGTTTGTCATTATAACAATGTCTGACTTGAAGTCTTGTTTACCTGACATTAGCATAGCCATCCTGCTTCTCTTTTGATTACTATGTACATGGAATAACTTTTCGTCTCCTTTCACTGTGAACTTGTCTCTCCCAATATATTGTGAATCTCTTTTAAATAACATAGAAGTGGATCAAGTTTATTAATCTTTTCTGCTAATCTCAGCCTTTTGACAGAAGAGTTTAATTCTTTCTAATTTATATTAGAAAGAATTCTTATAATGAAGAATTTTAGTATTTTCCATTTGCTTTTTATTTTTTGTCTTGTGCCTCTTTGATCCTCCATTTCTTCTGTCACTGCCTTTTTTTACATTTAGTTGATTTTTATAGTGAACCATTTTCATTATTTTATCATTTCCTTTTTTGTATATTTTTTAGGTATTTCCTTTGTAGCTAGCATGATGATTACATTTCCTACCCTCAGCTTACAGCAATTTATTTTGAATGGCTACAAACTTCAGAAGACACATTAAAAACTATGATCTTCCTTACATTATTAGTCTTTATTACCCCTTTATCCTTCATGCGTTCAATAGTAGACTTACAAATTTTCATACATGTGTCTGTTAAATCCTATACAAAGCAAAAAGTAAAGTTCAAAAAAAAAAAAACCTGTCTTTATTATTCCCCATGCATTAATCTTTACTGGTGATATTTATTTTTTCACGTATGAGATATTGTCTAACGTATTTTCATTTCAACCTGAAAGTCTTTGTTCAGCAGTTCTTATACAGTAGACCTGGCGGTAATTAGCTTTCCCAGACTTTGTTTATCTGGGTCTTAATTGCATCCCCATTTTTGAAGGACAAGCTTGCTGAGTTTACAATTCACTGCTAAGAGGTTTTTCTTTTCATTAAATTGCTCCCTGTGCTGTCTTCTTGGTCCATGGTATCTATCCAGCTGTGGGCCTTTAATCTCATTTAGGATAGTTTACGTGTGCTGCGTCAGTTTTTCCTGGCTTGCTATGTTCAGATTCTCTCTTTACCTTTGGCTTCTGACAGCTTATTTATAATGTCTCAGTGTGGATGTTGTGTTTTAGGTTCAAAATGTCTCCCCAAGACTCATATGTTAAAGGCTTGATTGCCAATGCAGCCATGTTCAGCAGTGTGACCTCGCAGACTAGATCCTGAGCATGCTAAGTGTTGATGACTTAATCCAGTGATCAGTCCACAGCTGTATGGGATGTGAGGAAGGGAGGTGCAGTCAGAGGGTGAAGGTCATTGGAAGTGTGTGTTTGAAAGGTACATTTTGCCGCTGACCCCTCCCTCTCTCATGGCTTCTCTTCTTTCTCTACTTCCTCTCTGTGATGAGGTAGCCAGTTGTCCTCCGCGCACCTTTCCACCATGACAGTGAGCATGTGGATTTTGAATGGTACACAAATATGTGGTCCATAGCACATATATTGAAGCATATCTTTGTTTTGTAGTTCAATTATTAATAAGACTACTGTAATCATTTACATATATGTGTGTTATGGTTGATACATTGTGTCAACTTGGGGAGTCTGGAGGTTTGGCTGAGTGACTCAGCAGGAAGCCAGGGTGCTTACTTTGTATACATCCTGAGCCTGTGGAAGAAGAAGGCATGGAGATTGTGTGAGAGCTACACAACCCCTGGGTGAGGTTAGCCTGTTTACAATGTAAGGGAAGGAAAGAGGCTGCTTGCAACCATTCCTCCCTTTTGCTGGTTGTTTTTGCTGTGCTCTGTTTGCCCTCTGCCGTGTGCCACTCTGCCTCAGAACCAGCCAAGTACGGACTGAAACCTCCACACACTGTAAGCTAAATAAACCTTTCTTCCTTCATTTTGGGCATTGCGTATTTTGTCTCAGCAACAAGAGAACAGTAACCAAGACAATGTGTATATGTGTACAAAAGTGTTCAACTTTTGTTAAGAATATTAAACTTTGTAAGAAAATTACCTTTCAAAATAGAATCAGCATCCCAACATTGAGTTTCTTCATTCTTTTTCATTTCTGTTCCTCAGAATCAATTATTTTAATTGCCCTGCCTTTAAATTCACTGAATCTCTTTTTTATCTTTTTTTTTTTTTTTTGCTTGCTCAGTTTCACTGAATTTGTTTTCATTTTAGTTATTGTATTTTTCCTGCTCAAGAACTTCGGTTTTATCTCTTCTAATAATTTCTATCACTTTATTGATATTCTCATTTTGTTCAGACATCTTTTTTCTGGTTCAATTTAGGTATTTCCTTTGCTTTTTGAGAATACTTACGACAGTTGTAAAGTTTTTGTCTAGGAATTCCAATGTGGAATGTGGGCTTTTCCAGGAGTGGGTCTGTCAAATTATTTTATTCCTTTTAAAGAACCACAACTTCTTGTTTCCTTGTAGGTCTAGTGTGTGTGTGTGTGTGTGTGTGTGTGTGTGTGTGTGTGTTTTAAAGAGAAAACTGGACATTCTATCATGTGTTAAACAGAAGTGAGATTCTCCCTCCTCCTCCCCTAGGATTTCCAGTTGAGATGATGCTAGTTAACTCAATCCCTCTCCTGAATTATTAATGAAAAGACTGTATTTCTTGACAAGGAGGCCCCTGAAGTCTCTTTTCTTTAGCTTGTGTTTGGCTACTGTTTTCACAGGGATTTCCTTGAATGCCATAAACTCTTTCCATCTTTGCAAGTTGCCTGTAAGCCAGGTCCTTCCTTCAGTTAACCTTCAACTAATCAAGTTTTCTGGTGCATGAAGATCAGCCCAAGGTGAAAGCTGTGGGTTTTCTCAGGTATCTTTTGAACATATATGCTGTTTTTGAATGTCCTAATTTCCCAAAGAAACCCTGAGCCAGCTTTAGGCAGCCTACTGTGAGTCTCATTGTCTGTTCAAGGGTGTAAATCTTGGGTTGTTAAATTTCCCAAGGGTTGTTAAGTCAACTTGCAGTATTTTCAAGCTTTTCTGCCCTAAACTCTGAGTTAAATAAAACAGAAACTAGCATCTTGAATCAGATCTTCTGTGTTATTTGCCTGGACTGCTGTCACAAAATGCCACAGGCTGAATGATTTGAAAAGGAGAATTTTATTTTTCACATTTATGGAGGCTAGAATGTCCAAGATCAAAGGTCTGGATGATTTGGTTTCTGGTAAGAGGTTTCATTCTGTTTTGCATATGGCTTCTATCTCATCTCCTCACATGACAGAGAGAGGGAAAAGAACATGCCCTGTGATGTTCATTTCTTTTCTTAAAAGCAACAGCTCTATCTGATAGGGGACCCTACCTTACAACCTCATTTAACTTTCATTATGTCTTCATAGACCCTGCCTCCAAAATCACCTTGGAGAGGAGGGCTACAACACATGAATTTTGGAAGATATAATTCAGTCTATAATACCCACAGTGATATAGAATAACTTGCAAGCAACATCTGCTTTGTTTCTTCTAGAACTTGGTATGGTCCCACATTGGGAAGAGGGGACACTAGTGTTTTTAGAAGACTACTACTCTAGCACTTTGGTCTTTTCGTATCTGTAGCAGCTTACTGTCGTGACTCCCCCCTCCTGCCCCCTGGTATCGAGGATCGAACTCAGGACCTTGCACTTGCCAGGCAGGCACTTATGCCACCGAGCTATATCACCAGCCCTATCATCACTTTAAGACTACTGTCATTTCTAATGCTCCCACAAAGAAAAGGAGAGTAGATGAAGGATAAGCAAAATCCCCACAAAACATTCCTACTCTAAGTGCTTTTGTCTTGCCTAGTTTGCTTTTGCTTATTTCATTGCTATAAACTTTTAAATGTTTTCCAGAGTTCCCGCAAAATTAGCTGTAGCAGCTTCTGCCTGTGTTCTGATGCTTCACTAACAGAACAAGAACTCACAGCTTGAGTCTGCCATTTTTCTCTCTTTTGTGGGCATTTCATAAACCTTATATGAGTCCTTCAAGCCAAAGCCTTCGATTCGATTTTTACTTTTTGTAAGTAAAAAGAACTACTTAGGCCTCTTAAATGAAGTGATAAAATATATTTTAAAGAGCAGAAAAAATATGCATTCAAACTAATTTAATAAAATCAAGTGTATCAATACTGAGCAGGGATTCACAGAACTCAGACAATAAAGCCATTTGTGAGAGGGGGGCCACGCCAGTGAAAAGTGAAAACCTGAAAAACAACCTGATCTCTTTCTCTCTCTCTCTCAAGGTGCCCCTTAGCTTAGGGTCTGTTTTATTCTTTCTCTTCTCCAACAGCTGCCTTATTCCTCTCTCTCCCTGAAGAATGACTTCTCCTTATTGTGGGTTTACACCCTTGGGTAAAGAGTCACGTTTGGTTAGAATTTTAGTGTTCAACGGAGAATAACTAAAATTCTCTCCCAACTCCAAATTCCCAGAAAAGGAAAAACGTGATTCAGATTCTTTTAGGAACCTATCCACATACCTGTCTCCAAACATGGAGAAAGTTCCTCTCCTATAAATGTGGTGATGGGGGCCCACCGATACTGCACATGACAGTTGAGGAAATCACCCAAGGGAACAGGTACTCTCCATGCAGGTGGATACAAACTCAGTAAGGTATCTATGTCAGTCAATCTTTAGATTGAGGAATACAGCTTGAAAGAAAGAATTTAAAAGTCATGGCTTATTACGGAGTTAAAATTTGTAGATCAGTTCTTTATAACGACAGAGGCAGCACACACACTTATAAATAACTTACACCTTTAGGACTTGAAACTAAAGCAAGCTTGCCCTACTCCATTTACAACAAATGCTTTCTGCTTTTGGTGAGCCACCAACAAAAACAACTAAGGAATATTGCAGTTTTTATTCCTGGGGACTAGAAGAATACAGAGTAACTCCAGGGAGCCTAAGCTGAGAATATTTCTCAAGATAACACAAGTTCCTCGGCACACACATGGCAGCCTTTGCTTTCAAATTGATATAATGTGAATCATGCTCAGTCCTCTTCCCTGGAGGTTCAAAGTATTTCTTAGACTTTCTTTTTTAAAAAATCTCCTCCTCTGCTCTGTTCGTCTTTGCCTCATTTCTGTGTCAATCAATGCAGAAAATAAGGCCAGCCTTTCCAAGTGCCTCACAATCTTGGTATATTTTATTATGATGTAGCAGTGAGTACTGAAAACTAGAAAATCTTGTTTTCGGTTCCCCAGTGTGGAACTGGAAGGTATGTCCAATGGAAAGTGAGAAGCTCTGTTGAAAAGCCCAGTGTCACCAGTCCTTCCCTCATCTCCATATTCCAGTGTCCACTTTTTATTTCCTAATTTAATATGGGACCTGGAATACATAAAGCTCTATAAGCCTCTTTGTTTTTGTACTGGGAATCAAACTCAGGATGTTGCACTTGCCAGGCAGGCACGGTGGCACTGAGCTATATCCCTAGCCCTCCATTTTGTTGTTGTTCGTTTTGAGACAGGGTCTCACTATGCAGTTCAGGCTAGCCTTGGGCGCACTTTATAGTCCCGGCTGGTCTTGAACTCAATAATCCTCCTGCCTCCACCCCCTCAATGCTGGGATTACAGGCGTGCGCCACCACGTCCCACATAAAGCTCTTTTTTTAAAAGAATTCTTTTTCCTATTCAGATATCATCTACAACCACAAATAATCCAATATCTCCCTAAACTGATAGTTTCCACTGATTTAGGATGGTAGATCAATAACAGAAATAAGAAACAACAATACTACAACATTCTTTTACCCATGGATTATTTGCTTCCCCAGGTTTTGTTTATCCACATTCATCTTCAGTCCTAAAACTTAAATGGGAATTTCCAGAAATGAACAACTCTTCAATTTTATATTGTGCTTGATTCTGAGTAGCAGGATGAAATTTTATGCTATTCCCCTCCACTGCACTTACTATGCGAGTGGTTCCTTTCTTTGGCATATCACTTCTCTAAACACTACCTGCCCATTATACACTCTGTAGTCATTTCATATCAGATCAACTCATTGTAATATGTACTGCAGTGCTTATGTGAAGTAGCCCTGTTTTTACTTGATAAGTGGCCTAAAGTATGAGAGAAGGGATGTCAACAATTTGTGTATGGCAAAGAAAGGCCATAAAGAGCTTTTTTAAAAAAGTGAAAGTTCTTGATTTACTAAGGAGAGAAAATCATATGGTGAGATGGCTAAGATATATAATAAGATACTTTGGGAAAAAGAAACAGAGACCACATCCACATAATTTTTATTACAGTATATATTATTATATTTATTCTATTTTTATTATTAGTTATTGTTATTAATTTCTTATTGTGCCTAATTTATAAATATTTTGTCATCAATATTTATGAATAGAAAAAATTATATGTATGTCTATAACACATGTTGGCTTTGGTACTCTGTGTGGTTTTAGGGATCTACTAGGGATTTTCAAAGTTATACCCTGTAGATAAAGGTAGACTACTGTACAGTGGATAATGTGTCCACTACATAACCAGGACTTGAATTTTACCCTGAGCCTCTGTCTTTATCATTTTAATGCATCTTCCTCTTAGGTTACCCATGACACCAAACTGTGCAATGTCAATAATTGTATAATCACTACCTCTGACCTGTCATTGTGGGAAGCCTTCTACTGTGTTCCCCTAGTCTTTCTCTATGAAAGTGAAAGAGATACACTCTATCTCTTATTCTGTTGCTGTAGAGTAAAATTTTACTTTACAATGAGCTCTTAGACTCAGACCCAATTACTGGTTAAGTTTATGTTTACTACTAAGTATGTTTAAGTACCACTGCTGCTATGAAGAGGGGCAAATACCCAGCCACAGTTACAAATTACTTCTTGAAAAGAAAAAGAATACAGTCATAATTACATACTATTTAAAATGCAATAAACTTTCAACAGGCTAATAAATTGAAATCTGATATATAATAAGCTACTCTCCTCCCATACGCCTAAATCTACACTGTCCTACAATCTACACAATTCAAATCAGTAAATAAGTTGCCGCCTCTTAAGGGAAAGCCTCCATGGTGTTCACCCCTAAAATATTTAATACCTACTTACTTCATAATAAAAAGCAACCTCATTTGATGAAACAGTGCTTTCCAGTTACTCTGTAACATATAATTTCATTGCCTTTTGAGGAAGGTTGAGATTATTGTCCCCAATTAATGGATAGGGAAATCGAAATTTAGAAGGGTTAGGTGTCTTATCCTAGGTCACTCTGCTAATCAGTGATAAAATTAATGGCAGAATTGAAGTTTCAAGAATTTTATTGCTCTATTCTCCATGTTGTATATAGAACTATAAACATTTAGACCTCAGTAAGATTCACAATTGCTACCACTATGGTCATATAAAAACCCTCCTATAATACAAGTTGAGGGGTCAAAGATAATATCAGCATTGTATATACCAATGCTAACATTAAAGTTAAATCACATACTCTGTATGTGTTTCGTTCATTGAACAAATATTTACATACCTGCATATGCCAGTCATTGGCGAAGGCTCTATTATAGCTTAGCCATAATAGTTATTTACTGTTGCATAAAAATTATCCCAAAAAGTAGCGGTATGAAACAGTTACTTAAATATGTACAGTATTATTTCAGTTTATATAGACCAGGACTTTGGGAGCAGCTTACCTGACTGGTGCTGGCCCTGGGATCTCACTTGAGGTTATAATTAAGATGTTGATCAGGATTGCAAGCAGTCATTTGAAAGCTTGATTAGGGCTGGTGGATTTGCTTCAAGATCACTTGTGTGACTATTGTCTGGGAACCTTAATTATTCAGCACATGAGCCTCCCTATAAGTTGCCTGAGCGACCTTATGATTATGACATGACAACTACCTTCCCCCAGCAAGAAATGCCAGAGGGGAATGTGTTTCACAAACTCCCCTTGGATTTGCACTGTTATTTATGCCTTATTCTATTAATGAGAGCACATCATTAAGTACAGGCCAAACTTAAGGTAACAGGGACTAAGCTCCATGCTTTGAAAGAAGTATCAAAGAATTTGTGGATATATATTAAAACTACCGTGTGAGCAAATGTAATAAAATTTAATTTATTATAAGATGTTTTGTCAGTATATTTAGTAATTGTGTATTAAAAGGAAAACTAAGTCTACTAGAGAATTGTTATTTGCATTTTCTGTCCCACCTTTCATCTCACCTGGTCTATCAAACCATTCTCTATAACAGAAAGACTCATTGTAATAAGACTGTATCATCTACACAGTGCTAAATAAGTGATGACTTATTATCATATTTAGTAATTGGACTCAAACTCAAATAAAAAGTCTTTTATATAGAACAGAATTATTATTTTCCTCACATAACAATAGTTCAGAGGTAGGCAACCCAGTTCCACTACCCTGGCCCTCCAAATAAACTGTGAACCCGGGCACCCCGGCCTCCTACACTATTAACTCTGCATGTGGCTTTTGTTATTGCAGTTAAAATAAAACTACTCTGCCTTCAGAACTGTGTGTCTGTCATAAGTATGAACACATATGGGTGCAGGTCAAATAGCTAAAGCTTTTGTACATAAAATTTTGTAAACCCCTCTTAGAGACATTGACTTTCATTTCCTCGGCAAGTCATGTAGCTAGATATGACTTGCAGGAGCCTGGGAAAGTGAATATAGTATTTCCTACTGAACACATTGTCAGCTTGAAAAAAAATCAGGGCTGTGCTGTTAAGGAAGAAAGGATATTGGTTTAGACAATTGGCACTGCTTATCTCCCTGCTCCATGGAGTTTTGATGCACAATTTTCTGATCTGAAGAGCTTTGACACTCAGCATTTGACACTCCCATTCCCCTCTGACACTCAGCATAGTCAAAGTGTCTACCGTTTGTCAGACACCAGGCAGCAATACTGTCTGAGGTCTATCTGTCTTTTAAATGTGAGAATCTGGTCAGTTTTGAGACCCACCCAGGACGTATGTTTTTCAAAATAGCCATACATTCTTTTGTCTAATGGGTAGCATTGAAGAATTGCCTGACATAGACATCATTTCTAGGAATGTGTCCAAAATAGCTGCACAGTTGTACAAAGGTATATGCCTAAAGAAGCTTATCAAACCATTGTTTACAGTAGTAACAACCTGAGGAAAAAACATAAATGTCAATCAATAGACTATTGGTTAGCCAGTAATGGTAGCACATGCCTGTAATCCGAGCACTTAGGAGGCTGAGGCAAGAGGACCGTTGTGAGTTCAAGACCAGCCGGGGCTACAAAGTGAGCTCAAGGCCAGCCTGAACTGCATAGTGAGACCCTGTCTTAAAAAGACAAAAAAAAAAGAATATTGGCAAGATGTATGATTGTACATCTACTTAACAGAGACCATGCGAGGTTTTAAATGACATTATTTATGACATATTGTTCAGTGAGAAAAGACTTAGATGAAATCTAATTCATCAAATATTATATGTCCTGATGTGTATTTTAGTTTTAGAGAGCTAGCTAGAAAAAAGCAAGACAGAATTTTAAAAGTGGTTTTCTCTAGGTTATGGGATTGGGACAAATGGTAACTATTTTCGCTGTATTTTGGTTTGAATAAGCATATATACTTTTTCATAACACAATAGCTTTCTGCAAAAATACCAAAAAAGATATTCCTATCAACATTCCTTCTTGCCTATAAAATTTCTAGATATGGCCAGTGCTTACCTTATCCTTGGAGCAGTTTATTTTTGTTCATTGAAAAATATTGTTATGCATTAGAACTTCCAGTACCATTAACATGAGATAAGAAATGCTGGGGTTTTTTTGTTTTCTGTTTGGAATTTGGTTATCTCTGCACCCAGTTTTCCAAAGGTACAGAAGCTGGAAGAGCAGGAGATGGAGGGTAGGCTGTCAGGGACAGAAGTCTGCAGTCCAGGCAAAGGTGTCGTTTGGATATCAGCACACCTGCTTTTCTTGTCCTGCACGGGCCTCTCACTTTATATTCCTGGCCTCAGTTTTTTGTTTTTTTTTTTTCCAAAAAAGAGACATTTACATTAAAATCACTAGATATGCTGTAAGTCTTAAATTTCTCTTCAGAGTCTCTTTTGCATCTGTTGACGGTATGACCTAGCAAACCGCACTAGAGCTGAACTTAAGAAAATTAAAGGAAAAATAACAATAACACACACATTGTTTATTATGTCTCTCAGGTACTCTGCTAAGTAATATAACAAAGTTATGTAGCTAGTAGGTGGAGGGAACAAAGATTCCAGCCTGTTATTAAAATGAGACTTGTCCTCTCCAGAACTCATGTTAAAATTTAATCAAGTGGAACTGTTAGGCAGGGAGTTAGACATTAGCAGACCCAAGGGACAAAGGTGGGGGGGAGTCCAAAACAGCATGCTTTTCCAGTAACAGTGAAGAAACAAAGACTTCACTGTGTAATATATTTATAGTCGTTTGTTACCTCTCATACCTAAAGCAATCCTTCTCAGCACAATGACATTTTGAGGTCATATAATGCACACATTCCTTTTGATACTTGGCCATTTGTGGCTGTTTCCCAGACAAGGCATACAGAGTTGCTGGGTGCCATGCCTATACTCACCTCAGAAAGGACAGCATTCTTGAAAGATCCTCCATCCCTGGGCTGAGACTTGATTTAGATTCTTTTACAATTAAGACATAGCTGTGGATGTAGCTCAGTGGCACAAGTGCCTGCCTGGCAAGTCCAAGGTCCTGAGTTCAATTCCTGGTACCCAAAACAAAAAAGTGTGTACAATTAAGGTTCCTGGGGAAACAATGGCAACTTGAAAGGAACATGGAAGACACTTTTTTTCCTATTTATGTAAGACTTTTAAAATTAATTAAGTTATTGATATATTTTAGAAATATATAATGATCACATTCAACCTATACATGATATGTCTTGATTCTTTCTTTTTTCCCTTCCCCTATCCTCTCAACCCCTCTTCCCCTCATTTACAAAAGCTTTGTTTCTATTTTTTCCTTCTTTTCTCATTGATTTCTTCTCCCTTCCTTTCTCTCTCCTCCACAGTTCCTCTTCCCACTTGAATATTTTCTTTCTACTTAACAATACCTGTTGTACATTTTGGTCTTTATTTACATTTTTGGTTTCTCACACCAGAGAAACAATGCAATATTTACACATTTGTGTTCAATTGATCTCACTTAAGAGTAAGGTCTCATTGTGTATTCATTTACCTAGAAATGTCTCAAGTTTATCCTTCTTTGTGGCTAATACTCCACTATATAAAAAACCCCCACATCATCTTTTTCCATTCATCAGATGATGAGCATTTGGATTTAGCTATTATAAGCTGTGCTGCTGTAAATATGGGTGTGCATATATCACTGTGGAATGATGCTTTTAATTCTTTGTGGCAGACAGCAAGAAGGGGAATAGCTTGCTCAAAAGGAATCTTTAGTCTTAGATTTTTGAGGAATCTCCACACTGATTTCCACAGTGGTTGCACCAGTCTGCACTCCCACCAATGGTGGAGATGGGTTCCTTTTCCCTCGCAGTCCCTCCAACATCCTATATGCTTCATTTATTTGTATGTCCAATTCTTTATCCATGTTTGGGAGGCCAGAAAAAGAAAGCAGAGAAAAAGGAAGGACAAAAATAGCCACAAAATACAAAACAAGATGATGACATCCAACCAGACAGGAAAGCAATAGCCAAGAGAATAAAAGCCCTAAAATACCTCTGCTGTTTACAGTGCTGGAACCCTGTAACATGATAGTGTCCATGTCAGATCTCAGAAATGTGCTGTGTACTCCAGCCAAGTTTGCCATGGGAAATGTGCTGGGTATGGAGCTGATCTTGTTCTCTGGACGTGAGGTCTGGGACTGGTCTTCAGTTGGTGGAGTTCTCCAGAGCCCAACTTCTGACTCTTTGATGCTGCTTCAGACACTTCCATATTGCCGGTCTCACTGATTGCTCCACCTGCCAAAGGCATGTGTATGCCTGCACTCCCAGGGCCTGGTTGTCCTGGGTCTTGGTGTTTTGGTTGGTCTGCCCGCCAAAGGTGTGTTTGTACCCATGTGCTTGGGGTCCAGCTCTTTGATTCATTTTTATTTTAGTTTATTGCATGATGATAGACATGGTCTAGTTGTAGTCTTCAGCATGTGGAAAGCCACTTTTTCCAGCACCATTTATCAAAAAGGTACCTTTCTTCTCGTGAATATGTTTGGTCCCTTTATCAAAGACAAAGTGGCTGAGTGTATTTGGAGTTGATTCTAGATCTAATCTTTTCCATTGATCCTTGTGACTCTTTATTTGTCCATGCCATGCTATTTAAATCAAAATAGCTTTGTAATATAATTCCAAGTCAGAGATTGTGATGCCTTCTGCCTTGCTTTCGCTGCCCTGAGTTGTCTTTGCTATTATATGCCCCTTCTGGTTACAAATTAATTTTAAGTTTATTTTTTCTAATTCTGTGAGATATGCTATTGCATTTGATTGGGATTGCACTGAATCTGTATAACAATTTTAGAGACAAAGCCATTTTCACTATACTGGTACAAAGAAGACATTTTTGAGATCTTGATAGTCCAAAGTAACCCCTATGAGAAATGTCAAAAAGAATTTACATTGCTTAACTAAAGCACTGATAATCATCATAGTTCCATAAGGACCAAGAGCAACTTGTATTTGCATAAAAATGCATCCATAGTCACACTCGGTGCTGATGTCTTTTGACATTCTCTGCCTTCTCACTTGAAGGCATAACTGCATATTGATCTTGCAATAAATTGTACCTATCCTTCTGCATGGCCACCTATGTATCTCGACTGAGTTCTTGCAAGGGCACAAAGCACCGAGGATCAAGGAAGTGAGACTTCAGTTTTTTGCTGCCTCATGACCTGGCTTCTTGGTGACAGAACCTTTATGAATTATTAGGATTCTGCCCTCAAGAATGGTTTCATCCATTCATAGGATTAATGGGGTAAGGGGCTATCTTGCGAGTGGGTACACTGTGAAAGTCAGTTCGGCTAAGTCTCTTTTGGGCTCCATTTCTTGCCACATGCTTCATTTCAGGACTGTCTATCCAGCAAAACTGCTGTCACCAGATGCAGCACCTTGACCTTTGTCCAGAACTAGTTAATATAAACCTCTTCTTTATAACTTACACAGCCTGCGGTATGGTTTTTAGCCATGGAAAACAGACGAATACAGAGGGTGGGACAACAGTTGAGGAGAATTGAGGCCTAACTGGCCTCTTCTGTGAGAACAAAGGAGAAAGGCAGTAGGTTACGCTCCTCTGACAACGTGCAGAGATGATGGCATTGCTGGGTCTAGGGAAAAGTTAACATAGCTGAGATCAGGTTGTTTACTTGCCCATGTACCGATGGATAAGGGAAGGCAGAGGAATCTTGTGTTACTTTGTTGCTTGTACCCTTGTTTGAGTGAATAAAAGCAGGATGAGCCGGGTGCTTGCCCAGAAGAGGCAAGAGCCCTACCCCCTGGCTGCCTGCATGCTAAACTGATTCTGCATCTTTCATCTTTGTTCACCACCGGCTCAGGGCGACAAACCAATAGGACTAGATCCCTACAAGTGGCACTTCGGGTGTGGCAAGTGCAGAGTGAGCTGCTTCCTCATGGGTGCTTTCTTGGCAGGGACCTGGGACCATTAAGTAGACCACTCTGGTACAACTGGTGACCGAACAGGGACATAGCCCAGGGCAGACCAGTTCACTGTACTATAACACAGCCCCAACAGGCTGATTTCAGAGCCTGTAAGTCTGAAGAGTTATATTTGGGTACTGCAGAAATGCCTGAGTAGAATATTTAAAGGAAGAGAGAATGACACAGGAGATTAGTGTGGCAGAGCTCTACTGCTTGGGAAGCAGGTGTGACCTGTTAATTACAAACCCCAAGACACATGCACAGAACAGTCCCCAAAACCCCATACGTGGACTTCTCCCAGTCTTGAGCAGGTTTTGATAAGATGGCCTAGACCTGCATCACCCTGAGGTGTGGGTGGTACAGAAAGATGTCCCCACTGAATTTTTGCCACTATGTTCTCTCCTGCCTGGTGGTGCACCCACACACTGGAGGGTGTACTTCTTTTCCTACTTTTACTTGTCCAAAACTTGCTCTGCAGAGCCTGTTTCTTTTCCTACCTTTCATAAAACTTTGCTAAGAATCTGGAAACCACTTCCAGGAGACTCTAGCACCTCAAAACCTGGTAACACAAACAGCTTCCCCATTGTGGCACTGGGCTTTAGAGGTGATGGTTGACACCCAGAAGGTCAGTACCAGTTCTCCTGTGGCAGAATGGAAAGAAATAAAAGGTAGAAAGGAGACAAGAAAATCGTAACTAACAACTATACCTCACAAAAAGAACTGCAACTTCCAGGACAAAGCTGGAGTTACCCAGGCTATAAATTGACTCAAACAAGAGACGCAGACGTAGGAGCCTGGTGTTTTGCGTATTTGTAAAGGCTGCAGGCAAGGTCCTGGCCAAGGGGGTTACAGGCATCCAGAATGCCAAGCAAAAGACAAGAGTCGGAAAGATTCAGTGAAGGAGGCGGCGTCAGTGACCAAGGCGAGGCACCTGGAAGCTCAACCAACAAAGGCTTTATTAGATCGGCGAAATTTTCTTGCCCAGGAATAAGACATCCATACCCCATATAAAGAATGTCTTTGTTGTGTTTTACTGATAATTCAGCATTTTTTGTTTTGATTCTTTAGTATAAAAGCCCTAACCTGACACTCCCTTTGGCTCCTCCTCCCAGGTTCCTTTGCTTGGGGGCTACTTGCTTTTACTTTACAGTTAAAGAGAGCTTTCTGCTTTCTCTCTGTGCCTAATAAATTCTACTCATCTCTTGGAGCACGTCCTGAAAATTCTTTTTCTGCGACAAGACTCAGCGAACCTGGAAACCTATTTTAAAAGGGTGGGTTAAGTTCTTTATTTCAGCCTTCAAACCAATGACACTCCCATCTCCTCCAGCCACGCTGCATCATCAGTGTCCGCCCAGCCCCTCTGTCCCAAAGACAGCTTCCTGCTTCACAGCCCCATATCAAGGAAGAGAGCTTGAATTTTGCAAAGCCTGGAGAAACTTCTTCCTGACAGCGCAGGACAAAAAACTACAGCACTGACAAAAGCAAAGATCATGCTCACGTTCTACAAGGAGGCTTTCTGGAATCGCTATCTGGGTTTCCACAAGCATTTCCGGGCTCGCACAACTAGTTGCACAACATCCTTTTGCATACCTCATCTTGTCATCTTCCCTTTTAGTAAGGCCAGAAAAATAATGAATAAAGACGGCACAGACAAAGAATGAGGCAAAGAACACAACTACTTAAGAGCGTATGAGCATGTTAGACTAGAGCCTGTTCCTCACACAAAGCTCCTCAGCACCCCTAGCCTCAGTTCCTGGGGCTTCCTCGCTTTAGTGTCCCCCTTAGCCCGGAAGCTAGCTCAGGACCCCAGAGCAGATTAGAAAGGTGGAAATCAACAAACACAACCGCAAGAGGGCTGCAAGAAACCTAACGCGGTGGAAACCTCCTCTTCCCAGACCCCGTCGCAGGGGGCGGGGAGTGGACACCGCAGCCAATCGTCACGCCCGCACGTTCCTGCGGTCCCGCCCCGCCCAGCCCCCGCCGGCCCCGCCCTTCCCCGAGGCAGGAGCGGCGGCGGCGGCGACGTCAGCGCCAGGAGACCCCGGGTGGCGACGGCGCTGTGGGCGGGCCGGGCCTGGACGCGCTGCGGGAGGGGCGGGGCGAGCGGCGGGCGGGCGCGCGCTGGGCCCGCCTCGGCCGCCGCCGCTGTGGAGAATGGTCTGCGCGGCCGCGGGCGGCCCCGGCTAGCGGCCCCGAGCTACTTCTGCGGCGGCCCCGCGGGGCGAAGGTCGCCGACCTCGCGTTGTCCCCTCTCCGACCCCCGGGAGGGGCAAGGGGGCCCCGCGGCGGATGTCAGGTACGGCCGGCCGCGGGGCGCCCTGCGCGGCGGCTGCGAGGTCCCAGGCTCCGCGCCCCCTTCCCGCCGGGCCGCGTGAGGGCAGCCGCGGGGACCCACTCCCGGAGCGGCCGGACAGGTGCGGCGGCTCCCCGCGCGGCTCGGGGCGGCGCGGCCACTTCCTGCCCTGGCGGCTCCCTCGGGTCGGGCGCTCGCAGCCGCTGTTCCGTGAGCGCGGAGCCGCCGCTCGGCGCGGTCCTTCCCTTCCGCCCTCGCGCCCCGGTCCGCCGCCGCCACTTAGCGGTCCGCCGGCCGCCCGCCCGCTTTCGCGGGTCCCTGCGCGCTCAGGTGCGCGGCGCCTCCCGCAGCCGCGAGGGCGCGCGGGATCCTCAGGTCGGGCTGCGGTGGGCTCTAGTTGCCTGCGGCGGGATGGACGGGGCAGGTGTGCGGGCGGGCGCTGGCTGCGTGCGTGAGGAAGGGTTCACAGGCTGCCGCTAGCCCAGGCTGCCCTCAGCACGGCGCATGCGATTGCTCGGAGAGCTGGCAACTTCGTCCACCCCGCTTGCCATTTAGACGAATTGTGTACCGAGACGACCGAAATGCAGTGCGGGGGGATGACCGCGTTGCAGCCCTTAACGCCTGCCGCTTGCCTTTTTAAAACTCATCAGCAACAGAAACCACACGTTTTGGAAAAAATGACTAAATTCCTCAAGTCGTTGAGGTGGGGGCGTGGGTCACGATATCTTCTTTCGCCGCTGGAAGGGTGGAGAACTCTTTACAGTAGTTATGAGTTGGTTTCATTGTGAATTTAAAAGTTGTAAAGCCAGAACTTCACATGTTTCGTAGTAAATTAGGTCATGTGGAATGGCCAGAAATTGTTGATTTACTAGAAGTTAGGCTAAGAACAGAGAGAGCTCTTACTGGACACAAGAAAAAAGCGCATGATTCGGGTGGTTTCATGCTAGTGAAGTTTGGAGCGGGGAGTCGTAAGGTTTTAGAAGGTATTTGCATGGCAGTTTAGCACTCCCATCTCAGATAAATGACAGATGAGGCTTATGCGCGTGATCTTCTGCGTTTGTGTGTAATAAACTGACCTTGTTTGATTTTCTACCAGCTTTAATGTATAGTGATGTACAGTTTAAATGAGTATAAAGCTTCAAGTTATCAAACAGTTAACGCTTTTCACCATATGTTAAGCAAAGCAGTGATTTAGTAAGGAAAGTATGACTCATTTAAAATTCTTCATAGGAAAGGAATAATTTTTTTTTTTTTTTTTTTTAGTGCTTAGGGAGACCTCTTAAATGTGTCTTTCAAATTTGCCTGGAATTTGTTCTGCTGTATCTGTTTATTTAGGGTTCACCATTCAAAAAATATTTGGTTGTTGCTGGCCAGTTAGATTATTTTCAGTAATTTTTTTTAGGTTATGAATACAGTATCTACAAATTCTAGAGATTTATCACAAATTTACTTAGGAGTATATGTAATGAATTGATGTTTACCTGACCATAGATATATAAAAGTGTTCTGCTAGGCCTGTGCTATTATTTATATATTGATTTGTGCTGCAATAAGAATTGCATTATATAGCATAACTTTATAAGCCAGGGTAGACTGCGTAGTAATATTACTGAAATTTGGGGGACAGTACATTTATAAATAAAAGCTGAACTGGAAAATTGCTAGTTCAAATCAGTTCAGTTCAAGTACATGTAAGTTGAAGCTTCCCAATACAAATTTTTTTTCTTTTAATTGTTGATATTTGAGGGCTGGGGATATAGCTCAGTGGAGTCAATGCTTGCCTGGCAAGTGCAAGGTCCTGAGTTTGATCCCCGGTACCGCCAAAACAATAAAATAAAAATTGTGCATGTTTCCGTAAAATGCCTAATGAAAGCAAAGGTATCATTCCCTATCTCCACAACGAAGTGAGATTGGCACTCATTTAAACTACGAAAACAAAAGAGAGATTTGTTCCATAAATGCGAAGTTAGTATTTTACCTTAAAACCTGGTGAAACAGGAATTTGAACGTGTACATAGTTTTATTCTGTAGCTAATTCAAATGTCCTGGGAAAATACATGCCGTAGCCCGTAATGTGTGAAAATAAGAAGCGTCCATTGGAGAGGAATAAAAGGAACTGGCCTCAGGCCCACAAGTAGATGTAAGAAACCGAAAAGAAAATGTAAGTAAATTATCTAGCCCGGCGCTGCGCACTGTCTTGCACACTGAAGGCAAGAAGAAGGAATTTGGGGAGATCGTGAAACAGGAAACCTGATCACAATAAAGCGACACATGAAAGAACATTTAAACTAGGAAATGCTGGATAGTACCCAGAATTGGAAGTTATATGCAGCTTGGTGGAGTTGCTTGTGTTCTTGGTCATTGTATTACTTTCCTAGATAACAAAGTACCTGGACTGGGCCATGTAAAACAGCAGAAATGTGCTGTCTTAGTGCCGTAGGGTAGGTGTCTGAAACCAAGATGCTGGCAGGGCCATGCCCTCTAGATGCTAGAAGAGAATTTCTTCTGTGTCTTTTAGCAGCTTGTGTGACTCTCAGTCATTGACTGTCCTTTGCCAGCAGCTCTGTTGTAGTAGTCTGTTATCACTTGGCGTTAGCCTCGCATGGCTGCAGACCATCGATTCGAAAAAATGTGGTCCTTGAATACACGGCATCACTTTGTTAGAAATGCAAATTTCAGGCTTCAGGTTTCTTTATTTGGAAACGGATGTAACAAGCCTTCTAGATGATTCTGACACAGACTCAGGTTTGAGAGCACCTGATCCCAGTAAAGAACAGCAATTTCAAAGACCCAGGAGCGGTTGAGGAGCTGTAAGGAGTTCAAAGTTAAAACACAGGGAGGAAAACAGTATTAGCTTCAATCTTATGAAATATCTGTTTGTTCATTGTTGGCCTTCGAAACCTCTCAATACAAAGAAGAGAGGAAATAAAGGAGTGGAGTTTATAGGAACATCAGTTTAAGATTTTGACTTTTTGAGCAATTAGGAAGGCAGGAAGGAGCGTTTGCACAAATGGGTGACAAGGTTTGATTTCACTTTTAAAAAGGTTATTCTGGCTGCTGGTAAAAATAGACTGAGGAAGAGAAGGATGAAGGAAGTGTCTAGAGGCTGTTGCGTTACGGGAAAAAAGTGAGTCAAAAGCACATATTAGCTGTGGAGAGGCTGGAAAAGGTACAAGATTAAAAACACTACAAGTAAATGTAGTGAAAAGTGAACATTTTTCCTTCTATTCTAATCACCGTAGTCACCTGGTTGTTAGCTCAAGGCCAATTAGTGTCATGTCTTTATATATTCTTTCTGACATATTTTGTATATACAGTAAACACAAGTAGTGTGATTAAAAATATAGTGAATATTAAAATTTTAAAAACTTATTACAGAAAAATATATTGTCATTAATCCCTCTCAGAATATCCCCTCCACTTCAAACACACTCATTGGCACTCTTCTCTGCTGCTTTGATGTCCTGAATCAATTCAAAATAGTATGGACAATTTCTGTCAAATAAAAATGTTATCGTGTTTTTCTCCTCCATCTCACCAGATCTGGCACCATGTAGGTCTTCCCCAAAGTCAAACTGACCGTGAAACGTAAATTTGCTCAGGACATGAGGACAGTCACAGCGGTGCAACAAACTGTGCTCAGGAGAGAGGACTTTCTGCTTCAGAAAGGGGCAAGAATGCTGGGATGGGCGTGTTCAAAATGAGAACTGTGAGGGAAGTTACCGGCAGTGCGTCTTCTACTGTAGTGTTTTCAACATGTAAATGGTCACCCTCTTCTTGGAACACACCTCATATATGGAAACTAAATTTCAACAAGTTAGAGTGGTTCTTAACTGGTGCTGACTTTCTCCAGGGAACATTTGGCCATGTCTAAAGACATTTTTGCATGTCACAGCTGCTGGGAATGCTATGGTGCCTAGTAAGGAGAGGCCCAGGTAACCTGGTAAACATCTTGTCATGCATAGGACAGCTTTGTACAACAGTATTATCTAGATCATAATGTCAGTATGCCAATATGAAGAAACCCTGACTTCATGGTATTTGTAGAAGTTTGAGCATGGTGAAGAGAAGAAAGCTTTGTAGTCAGATAATACAGTAGGAATAGAGGAACTAACTAATTTGGGGTGTTTCAGGAACCACTTAGGGTTCCCAAAGGATAATTATAAACCACAGAATAAGTGAAAGATAAAGGTGAAAACCTAGACAAAGTCTGCATGAAGGAGAGCCTTTATGTATCATGTTAAAGATGCTTAGTTATTGTTTTGTGGGGAGTGAGGTTCTACGAGGAAGGATCCACAAAGTGACATGGCCAGCTTTTCATTTTAGGAGATCATTCTGCTGGCAGAGTGGTGATGAGTTGGAGAAGTGGCACCTAAGTTAGGGGACAGGTTACATGTTATAACAGCTTAGAAGGGAGAGGGGGGTCTGGAGCAAGACGAAGACTAGAAAAGGGGAGTAGATGATGGCTTAGAAAAATAGAACATAAAATTGGCAATACTTGGTAATTAAATTTGGGAGGAGCTTTAAGAATGCCTCCCGGGGCCTGGGGTTGTACTGCTTGACACAGTGTAAGTTTACCAAGCATGTCAAGGCTCCTAGGTTTGATCTTGAGGCCTCTGTCTCAAAGGTTTCTAATTTCTCCTTTGATAACCAGGTGACTCAGTGAAATAGGAACATTTTGGTGGATAATTTAGATAATTATAAGTAAGTAAGGTAAAAATGAGCCAATTTGAGGGAAAAGGCAATGACTTGGACTTGTTGAGTGATGCCTGTGGTCCAGGTGAAAGTGTGTAGTAGGTATTTGTGTATGGACTTTAAAACTTGGAGAAGTCTGAAAAGGATCAACAGATCATTTTGTATAAAGTATGGGAAAATTACAGTGCTTTGACTTTTACTTTCCATATAAAATAGTTTGCTTTTATTTCTGTTAAAGAAGCAGTGAGTATGTACTTGATAAAAATTTAAAACCTTAACATTAGGCATTAATTTACAATGAAACGTATAATGAGGTGGGGCACGGCGGCACAGGCTTATAGTCCAGCACTCACGAGGCTGAGGTAGTAGAATCCCTTGAGGCCCCAGAAATTCAAGACCAGCCTGGGGCCTGGGATGTAGCTGAGCTGCACAGCACCTGCCTGGCAAACATGAGGTTCAATTTCTGGTACAAAAAAACCCACTTTGCACAAGATAATGGGACTCTGTCTCAAAAAGTAAAAGACAAAGAAAAAATATATAATTTTATTTTTTTGTCCTTGCCACGTGGTACCTCCCAGAGGCATCCCTTGTTAAAATTTTCTAGATGTTCAGATTTTATATATTTACACAGAATTTTATACGTACACACATAAGCATTTAAAAAGCCAAATGGGCTTGTGCTGTACAGACTTCAATAGCTTGTCTTAAAAATTCATTTGTACAATTATTAAAATGAGGTATTACAGAAAAAGTGAGAAATACAAATCGGGTGCATAGCACGATCTCCAACAAGAATTAAAAGATAAACATACATAGGTATTATTTTTTTCTTGCAAAGCTTCAGTGGCAAAGATTTTCCTATTAGCACGTATAGACCATTGTTAATTTTAACATTTCTGTTGTGTGGATGTATAAATTCCATCAACAAAGAAACATTTTGTATTTATGGTCGTCAAGAACATCTTTGAAGGCTTTATGATTGTGTTCATAAGAAATTTCTGATCATGAAATGATGGGTCAAGGCACATTCAGTTAAAATTCTTAAAAAATATTGTCAACCACCCTTCAAAAGACAGTAAAAGTATGTACCTGTGAAGAAAAATGCATGAATGCCAGTTAATAAATACTGGTTGTTAATACATTGTAAAATTTTCACTAATAGGTTAAAAATAGTATTTCTTCATTTGATTTACCTTTCTTTCATGAGTGAAATCAAATTGTCATTGATCATTTTATTTTTTTCTGTGAATCCTTTATCTGTTTGTTTCTACATTTCGTGGATCATTTACCATTTTCTTTATGATTTACATTCATTTTTAAAATATTATAAAGAAATACACTTTTGAATCAACATTGCCACCAAAAATTTATCCACTGAAACTCATAGTCATAGCTTCTGAGTTTTGGGGAAATCTCAATTTATGTTTCAAAAATGCAAAAAGATGTTTTCTTCTAGTTTTAATTTCAATTTCTTAAATATTATCTCAAACATTTAGATTGTCATCAGACTGGGATCCAGGTGGTTGCTTTTTATATTTTCCAAAAGATTATTCTAATGCCATTTTTTGAATAAGCCATCTTTTTCTTGGCTTGAAATGCTGTGAGATTTAAATACTAAGTTTTCATAGGTACTTGTTCTTTTCATAAACAATTCAGTTGATAAAGTCCTAATAATGATCACCTGGGACATCTCTGTAAATTGACTAAAGTTAAACTAATTGCTGCTCGAAGGGAGCTGTAGAGGAAGAACCTTATTTTACTGAAGAATAAACTAGTTTATAGGATTTTGGACAAGGGTAGTGTTAAGGCAAATTTTAAATGCAGTAATATTTGATACTTTTAAAGCACACAAAGATTGTGTCTCATGGGATTAATACACATCAGACCTGGTTAACAGTCCTACTCAGGGTCTTGTTTCCTTGGAGACTGCAGAGCTGCGGTAAATGTGGAATGTGTATCTGGAAACCCCTTATCTGAAGCTCTGAGATGCAAATTGAGGCTGCTTCTGTTTTGTAAGGATCCACCTTTCATGCAAGATAATGATCTGTTATTCATGCAAGAGTGGGGTGGTCCATTCTCACTAGTAAAAACAAAATAGTTTGTGAAAGTCTGATTATGGAGAAAAAATGTTCAGTACTCTGTCTTTAGTATCAATAATGCATTTTTACAGAGTTGTAAATAAGTTGCTTTGTTCAGTTTAAATACAATTTGTTTTAATTATGGTACCTGTGTTTTACAGATAGTATATTTTAATATGTGATAGGCATTACTGTATACCACTCTCAAGAATTTCCCTTCTACATTCACATTTATTTTATTCTAAACAATATTTAGAATAATTTTGTTATTTAATTTTTTTGGATGTTGCATTTTTTTCCGTTTTTATGGTGCTGGGGATTGAACCCAAGACCTTATATGTGCAATGTAAGAGCAGCCCCCTCCCTGGCCCCCCGCCCCCATGTGTGTGTGTGGGGGGGTACTGGGATTGAACTCAGGCCCTGTGCATTCTAGACAAGCACTGTACCACTGAGCTACATCTCTAGTCCACTGAATCTTGCATTTGTAAATGGATCTGATAGGCTTAGTTTTATCTCTCCCCAGTACCTCTTTCCACAGTTTCCTGGTTCAGTTTCATGTTTATTTTTCCAAACTTTTAGAATACCTTTTGCTAGGTTATTTGCTTTTACCTATATTTTAACTGTGATCTTATTACATGTACAAGTTAATGTGGGGAAACATACACCATTAAGGTTGATTTTTTTCCCCCCTTTTTTCAGTTACTTTTATTGCAGTAAAACAAAATTTACCATGTTAAGCATTTTTAATTTTACAGTTAAGTAGTATTAAGTACATTTATAGTTAGGCAATCACTACCATCTTATGTGTCTCCACCCAAGTAAAAAAAAAATCCATCAAATCATCATGGCAGTGGTCCAATATGGCACGGGGGCTCAAAACAACATGTCACTCCAAGATTAACTTCCTTCTTCTCCCAGTTTAACCGCAACTTCCTGTTTCCTTTTCACACATGCCAACATTTCCCCAATCAGCGTTTGTTAGGGCACTTTAACTGCCCATATAAACCTCACCCCCAACCCAGCTCAATAAATTCACTGTGGTGGTATGGTATGTGTAGATGCCAAGTGATGTTAAGACTTGAGGATACCTGTTGAGTGATTTGGGAGATAAAAGCTGGCCCATTGTCTGAATAGTTTGGGGTAAGCCAAATTGGGGAATAATCTCTTCTATGAGAATATTAGAAACTGTGTCTACACTCTCTCAGGCAATGGGAAAGGCCTTTTTCCATCCAAAGAAAGTGCAGACAAAAGTAAGAAGATATCTGTGGGTTTTATGACAAGGCATGTGTATAAAATGTATTTGCCAGTCTTGGCCTGGAGTGTGTCCACAGAGTTGATAGGTTGGGAGAGAAGGAGGAGGTAAGTGTCCTTGGGGAGAGGTCTTGGCACAGAGATGGCAACCTTGGGTGATTTGGTAAATATTGGTTTTTAGGGAGGGATGGGTAGTAATGGGGGTTAAAAATTTATATAGGGCCTGGGTGCCTACGTGAAAGCAGTGTGTAAGTCAGTGATGATAGTTAATGCCTATTGGTCTGTGAGGAGAAGCTGTAATCCTTAAAAAATACATCCCTGGGTGTTTTGATGATAGGTTTGTGGAGTAAATGTTGTTGCTCTGGTGAGTATTGGGGTAACGGTGAGGCATTTGAAGCGAGAGGAGGAAGGTAGGTAGGGTATGACTGCTGTGCAGCTAATTTGGCATGTGTGTCAGCAAAGGTGTTGCCCTGAGAAATGGGATCTGATGGCATTTGGTGTCCCCTGCAGTGAATAACTGCCACTTGTTTTGGGAGCTGTGCTGCCTCCAGAAGTTTGAGAATGAGAGATGTGTTGGTGAAGGGAGTGCCCTGAGTGCTAATAAAGCCCTTCTCTTATCAGATGGTGACATGAGAGTGGAGAATACTAAATGTGTATTTTGAGTCAGTATAAATGTTTATGATTTTGTCTTTTGCTAGTGTGACAGCTCATGTAAGGGTGATAAACTCTACCTTTTGTGAGAATGTCCCAGGTGGCAGTGGGGCCTCTATTACTGTAGGTCTGCTGACTATGGCATATCCTCCTCTCCTTTGAGTATCTGTGTTGGTTGAGTTACTATCTGTGAACCATGTGTCAGAGAGGAGTGCTGTTAATGTAGGGGAAGGGAATAGCGGTCATCTGTAAGACCTCAATGCAATCGTGGTGAGAGTTCTCATCAGAGGTGGTGAGTGAGCGGGTGGGTTGAGGGGACTGCTGGTGGAGATAGTAATGGAAGGGTCTTGTATGAGCACCAAATGGACCTGTTGTAGGTGAGGAATTATTAGGGGTGAGGAGTGTCTTGTGTGAGATGAACTCATTGAGATGATGAGGTAAGTGTACTGTGATTGATTGTCCTAAAGTGAACTTTTTTGCTTTCTGTGTTAATGTGGCTGCTGTGGCAAGGGCTCAGAGACAGGGGTCCCATCCGTGTACTGTGTTACCTAACTGCTTTGAGAGGTAAGCCACTGCTTGGAAGGAAGTTCCCTTTTTGTGTGCTGAAACTCCCACAGCATTATAATCTTCAGAGGTAGTGTATAGAGTGTAGGGTTGGGTGAGGTTTGTGAGAATGAGAGCCAGGGCACTTAAGAGGGCCTCTTGAACTTCTGAAGGGAGGAATGTATAGGATTAGTGGGGTCAAGGGGTTCTGACAAGGAGCCGTTGGATGCTTCATAAGAGAGGTTGGCTAGGGAAGCAAAGTTAGGAATGCAAAAACAAAAGAAGTTTGCTAGACCAAGAAAGGATAGAACTTGTTGTTTTTTAGTTGGCATCGAAGGTCATGAAGGAGGGCTTTGCGATTGGGCAGTGATCAAGCAAGTGATGGGAGTGAGAGTAAGCCCTAAAATATTTGACTTTTGGTGAGGCTATTTGAGCTTTAGCAGGAGAAATCCACGATCCAAGAGAACTTGAGGAGCATAGCTGTATGCTGTATGGCTAGAGCATGGGAGGGACAGCAGAGAAGGAGGTCATCTATATTTTGGTGGAGAGTGCTGGGTTTGAGATCGCAGATCACAAGGTCCGTAGCTAGAGCTTGGCTAAAGAAGTGAGGACTGTCCCTAAGTCCATGAGGCAGGACCATCCATGTAAACTGTAGAGACCATAGGGTATCTCAATCTGTCTACATGAAGATGAAGAGATCCTGACAGTATAAGGGGATAGTGAAGAAGGCATTTTTGAGGTCCAAGATTGTAAAGTGGGGGGGAATATGAGAGAGCATGGTGTAAGGTTTGACACCACTGAGTGTATTGGTGTAACCTTGTTGTTGATAACCCTGAGATCTTCGACTAAATGATAGGAGCCATTAGGTTTCAGAACTGGGAATATAGGGGTATTGTAAAGTGAATGGGCAGCTTTAAGGAAACCATTGGCTAAGAGGTGTTGGATTGTGAGTTTGAGTCCCTGTTGATGTTTGGGGCACCTGGATATTGAGGAACACGGGAAGGCCGAAGGATCCCTGAGGTAAATTAGTGCAGGGGTAGTGTTACGAGTGGGACTAGAGGTGTCCCAAACTATGGGATTGACAGTGGAGAAGGAAGTGGAGGAGCCGAACTGGCATCACACAGTGGTTGAGTTTGAAGGACAAGAGCTATGGGGAGGGAGAAAATGAAAGAGAAATTGAATTTTTGGAGGAGATCTCTGCCCGTTAGGGGTGTGGGACAGGTTGGAATAAGAAGGAAATTACAGATGAAAAGGAGGTCATGTAGTTGAGAGGGGATAGGTCCTGTCTGGAGAAGTTGTGTAGGTTGCCCATCAGCTGCCACAATGGAGACCATGGATCTGGTGCAATGGCCTGAAAACTCAGGAAGAACACTATATGTGGCCCCTGGTGTCAACCAGAAAAGAGAGTGTCTTACCTCAGATGTCTAGCAAGACTTGAGGCTCTGAGAAGGACACCGTAATAGTGGCCATGGACCCCGAGCCCCGTCAATCCTCTTCAGCAGTGATACTAAGGAGGTTAACTAGCAGCAAGTCCATCAGCAGTGTTGAGATTTCCTGTGAGGGCAGGGAGTTGGATGACTTACCCACTCTCTGGCAGACAGGGCAGTCACACTTCTAGTAACCTTCGAGACTGCAGATAGGACTAGGTCCCAGCGTTGGCTGTGGATTGGGGCAGGCCTCTGCCCAGTGTCCTCCTTTGCTGCACTTAAAGCATGTTGGGGCGGGGGCTTGGGTGGCACTGCTTTGTTTTGGTTTCATAGTCTTAGGAAACCCAAGTGCTGCAGCCAAAAGCTTATTTTTATTTACCATGTTGTTGTTTATCTAAGTTTTGTTGTTGGTTTCTATTATTGGAAACATGAAAGGCCAAGTTAAGGAGGTCCCCTTGTGGGGTCTGAGGGCCAAGCTCAGTCTTTTTTAATTTAGCTCAAATATTGAGGGCTGACTGAAAAATGAAATTAGAGTTGAAAAGAGCTATCCCCTCAGGAGATTGGAGATCTCCATTTGTGTATTTTGTCAGGGTATCTATAAGGCCAGAAAGAAATTCATCAGGATTTCATCAGCACATTGGGTCTGTTCATTGAGTGTAATTTGTTTATGATAAATTTTATTAAGACCTGAAATTAATACAACCAATCATGATATTTATACACTGTGAGCCATTGTCTCAATCCTAGTGGGGTCTGAATTTGGCACTGCAATGGCCCCAACAGGATGGTCAGTGTTAGTCTGGTGTCTGTGGTCAGTGTCAGCTTGAGCCACTTCCCACGGTTAAGTTTTGGCTGGGGGAGAGAGTGGAAGTGAGGATAATATAAAGATCTTTGTAGTGTAATCATAGGGATTAATCACAGATTGTAGTTCCTTAATATACATATGAGGATCAACGGACAAGGAACCTAATTTATGAGATTTGAGATAGGTCAGGGGGAAGAAGGAATATGAACATGAACCAGTCTCCCTGGGCCAGCCTGTTCTTGGAGAGGAAGAAGAGGTTGAGGCTGAGAAAATGGTGGCCGATCACAAGATGGCAACTGGCTGCAAGATGGTAGGGGATGGGAGAAGTGAGACTGGGTGTGGTGCACCGGAGGGGAAAATGGCAACAAAGGAGTGGAAGAGGGGGAGTTAGAGGTGGGAGAGGGTGAGGGGTAAAGAGGGAGATGGCTTGGAGACAAAAGGACAAGGAGGTTGGGTGTGTGGATGTGGTGGCGGAGGAGCAGAAGCAGGAGGAGCATCGCTGAGAGCGTCCAGAGCAGTATCAGATAAGGGGTCTGACGAGGAGGAGGGGCCAGAAGTCTGGGCCACCCACGTGTCTGAATAAGGGAAGGATGTGCCTGCCCTGAGAGCAGTGAAAGCTTATACATGAGGGATTTCCAGCCTTTTGCATTTGCAATAGCAAAAGTTGCCTAAGTCTCCCAGGACATTGAAATAAAAAGTATCCTCCTCAGGCCAGTGGTTGTCATAATCTAGTTTGTACTGAGGCCAGGCTCTCTGGCAGTAAAATATTAATCATTTTGGTTTAACAGTCTGTCAGAGACCTAAGGTGTTTAACTGTTTTAAGAGACACCCAAGCAGAGTGTGTTTTTTGGGTTGGGAAGGAATATTTCCCATCAGTGACCAAATAAAAGGTGAACCAAAGGCTAAAAGCCAAGTCACAACCCCTTGGAGAATCTTGACCCTCGTTGGGGTGTAACTGAGTGAGAGGTGCCCATCTGCCCTCATCAGCCATCACCAAGAGGACAGAGGGGCATCCCAAAGGACGTGAGAGATTTTGGGCCCATGATTTTGAGAACAAGAGACAGAACGAGGCAGGAACTCCCAAAGCGAGGAGTGGCTCACCTGTGAGAATCGAGGTGGATCGGTGTTGGATCAAAGCTGGCAATGGCAGTGACAGGGATGAGAGAAGGAGGAAGGGGGGCTCCTTGGCAGGGAGAGCCCAAACCAAGGGAGTGGCCCTTGGGAGCCACACACCCTGACCAGTCCGAGTCACAGCACCAACATGTAGGGTTTTTCTCTTATGGTGTAAACGAGAGACAGGACAGAAGCCTTTATTGCGGGCACGGGAGGGTTGCAGGAGAATGCACAAACCCTCCGAGGAGGAGGCAGGGAACAGTGAATTTATTGAGCTGGGTTGAGAGTGGACTTTTCATAGGCAGTTAAGGTGTTGTAACAAACGCTGATTGGCAAAATGCTGGCATGTGTGAAAAGGAAACAGAAAGTTGAGGTTAAACTGGGAGAAGGAGGAGGAACTTAATCTTGAGTGAACATGTCGTTTTTTGGACCACCACCATGGTGACTTGGCAGATTTTTTTACATGAGTTGAGACCCATCACCATCCATATCCAGAACTCTTTTTCCTTCAAAGATGTGAATATATGCACTTAATAATTCCCCATCCCCATGTCCATAAGCCCTAGCAACCAAACTTCTGTATCTAATTTTTACTGTGTTTCATATTAGTGGAATTATATATTATTTGTCTTTTTGTGATTGGCTTGTTTCTCTTAGCAGTATGTCCTCAAGGTTTATACATTTTGTAGCATATGTCAGAATTCCTTTTGTAAAGCTGACTAATAGTCTTCTGTGGGTAGATGGCACATTTTGCTAATTCATTTATCTGTCAGTAGACATACTTACTTTGTTTTCACTTGTTATTTCTGGTACTGCTGCTATACACATGGATATACAAATAACTCTTTGAGACCCTGCTTTCAAGTAATTAGGACTTATACCAGAAGTGGGATGGGTGAATCACATGGTAATTGTCTTTAATTTTTTAGGAGCAACTATACTGTTTTCCATAGCAGTTATACATTCTTACCAGTACAGCACAAGTGTTCAGTTTGTCCACATATTTGGAAAAACTAGTTTTTTTCTTGACTGTTGTTATTAGCCATCCTCATTAGTATGGAGTGGTGTCTCCTTGATTTGTATTTGACTAATTAGTGACGTTAGAAATATTTTTTCATGTGTTTTATTGGTCATTTGTTTATCTTTTGAGAGATACTTTTTCAAGTATTTTGTCCATTGAATTGGGTTTTTTGTTGTTGAATTTTAGTTCTCTATACAGTTGGGAGTTGTGTTCCAGTGACCCCGTGATAGGTGAAAAATCCATGAAGTAGGGGCATTATATTTATTTTATTATTTATGTATATTTTAAGGCTTTATAAACCCTTTCCACTTTCCTATAAACCTTTCTAACTCTCGTTAACCTTTCCCACGCTCTTAGAAATACTTCATATGCTCTTAAACACTTTCTACACTCTTAAACCTACATAATTCTAATCACATGTAAAATTCTGTATGGGTACTGGATGTGAAGTGGACAAAGAGAGATACCGAACACAGGGGCACAGTGCAGGAGAGCAAACAGACCCATGCTACGGTCCCTGAGGTAATCAGCGCCCGGGATACAGAACACAGTGCTGCGGTTGATCACCTTCCATTCCATCGGCCAGTAGTGTGCTGTGTAGAATCTCATGTTGGTAACCTTGTGCGAGTAGTAGTGGCATACTGCATTTCCATTGTGTACAGCACAGTATTCATCTGATGAAATACATAACTGTATTTTATTTTGATTTAATATGCTTTTAATCTGTTTGAATTAACATTTTTATATTTTTACATTTTAAATTTTTAGGCAAAAAATAAATAAATATGTAAATATATATATATACCTATATACTGCTAAATCCCATGATATAGTGAAAGCCCCATGATAATTAGATTTTTTTAAAAACATGTGATACAGTGAACCCACAATAAGTGAACTACAATGTAGCAAAGGACAACTGTGTATTTTGAATATTAATCCCTTGTCATATGTCTGATTCACAATTTTATTTGACCATTCTGTGTGTTAGGTTGCCCACCACACATACAAAAGCTTCATGTTGTCATAGGTGGAACTTTTCCGAGGTGGCTGGATCCAGGGTGATGCAGGGATTGATTTATGGTACCCTAGGATTGAGGGTGCCTCACCTGCCCTAAGAGTGGATAGATAGCCTGGATAGGATATCAGGGACAGAAAGAGGGTCACTGTTTGTCGCTTGCTGCTGCTGCTGCAGCTATGCTGCTTCTCTGCTCTGCTGCCTTCTACCTGTCAGGAACTGTTGCCCATCTGCCATGCCATACTACCCTGGAGCCAGCTGGCTATGAACTGAAGCAGCTACAAACTGTGAGCTACAATAAGCCTTTCCTCCTTTATCTTTGAGTGTCAGGTATTTTGTCTCAGTAACAAGAAAAGGAAGACACTGACTTTGCCGTTTATTCTGTTGATAGTGTCTTTTAATGCACAAATTTAAAAATTTTAATGACGTCCAACAAGGTGATTGCTTTTGTTGTTGCTGCTGCTGCATCACTGCCCTTGGTGTCAGATCCAAGAAATCAGCACCAAACTGAAAGCCCTAAAGCTTTTGCTCTGTGTTTTCTTCTTAAGATGTTTATAATTTTAGGACCAACGTTTTGATCTTTAATCTATCCAGTTAACTTTGGATACTCTATTATATAAGGGACCAACTTTATTCTTTTGCAAGAATAAGGGACCAACCTTATTCTTTTACAACTGCATATCCAGTTTTCTCATATCACTTGTTAAAAAAGACTATCTTTTTAGTCTTGATTCCTTTGCCGAAATCATTTGACCAAAAAGTGAGGATTTATTTCTAGACTATATTCTATTCATCTGTATATCTGTCTTTCCAGCAGTACCACGTCGTTGTGTTCACTAATACAGTTTTGTAGTATGTGTTTTGAAATTAGAAAATGTGAGTCTTCCAGCTTTGTTTCTTTTTTAGGATTGTTTTGCCTATTTGAGATTTCTTAGGATTCCATAAAAATTTTAGAAAGGATTTTTCTATTTCTGTATGAAACATTATTGGAATTTTACTAGGTATTTTATTAAATCTGTAGTTCATTTTGGGTAGTATTGATACTTTATTACACATTACAGTTACATTGAATATCTTCCTACTTATTTGTCTTAATTTCAGCAATATTTTGTACTTCCTATATAAATCTTTCACCTCCTTGGGTAAATTAATTCCTAGGTTTATTTTTGATGCTATTGGAAATGAAATTGTTCATTTGTATTTCAGATTGTTCATTTTAAATGTACTTTACAGGATTCATTTATCAATTCCAACAGAGCACAAGCTGTTTACTAGATCTTGACCCACAGCACCCCCCAAAAAGGAGCAGAGGGAAAAGGGGGTATATAAATATATATGCATACACACACACACAACAAAACAACCCCATGGGTATACATACACATAGGAAGGAGCATAGAGAAGCAAGGAAACAGAACACCCCTGTGGTCTCCCAAGGCAGACCAAGGCAGATCAAGGGGTCACAAAGGGAGAGGAAAGCAAATATAAGGTAGTGGATTTCTACAAAAAGTTTCTACAAGGGATGGAGAAATACACAAATTCAAAAGGAAAAGGAAACAAACGTTTGCTGCAATATCAGTCAATGTACCCATGGTGATTTGCAGGGAAATAAACTGGGTGAGCTAACCAAAATGGTTCAATACTTGAATGCCAGATTCAAGCACATAGAATCCTCAAAAAATTGTCAGACAGAATTACCTAAAATAAAAACTGCATGGAATTCGTAAATTACAGAAATGACCAATGTGAAGACAGACGGCCACATATTCAGGACAAAAGACTGAACTGTGTTTACTCAAAGAAGCCACAGTGAAAATAAAGAGAATAAAAGATTATCCAGAAGCTACTGGAGGACAGTAAGAACAATCAAAGGCTAATTGGAGTTAGAGGAAAGCTAGAAGATAACACAGATGGATTTTGTAACATGTAGGAAAAAACAAATTGTAGGAAAGAAGTTTTGCAAATGTGAGCTTAAAATATAAATAAGCAATACAGAACACAAAACAAGTATGATGAAAAGGCAGCTCCCTAAGGCATGTCCTTATTAAACTGCCAGATATCCAGCAAAAAAACTAGAATTTTGAAAGCAATCAGATAAACACAAAAAAATCACATATAAAGGTAAACCAATCAGAATTACAACAGACTTCCAAACACAAACTTTGAAGGCCAAAAGAACTTGAAGTATTTCAAACTAACAGCAAATAACTTCCAACCTAGATTAACTTATTCATCAAAGCTATCCCACAAAAAGAGATGGAGAAATAAAACCTTTCCATGACAAAGACTAGCTCAAAAGATGTATGAGTGCTGAATCAGCACCCCAGAAAATATGCAGGAGTATTCTTAACAGAAACAATGAAACCAACAGCCAAAATCCAAGAGGAAACAAAAAGTCCAAATAGAGTCAGTGGAAAGCAGTAAAGTATTACAATCAAAAACAATAGTCTCAGGCACAAACTGGATGATGACAAACTCTAATAACTAACACTGTACCACCTTTAACCATAGAAACAAGAGCTATAGTTATACAAAAACTGTAAGACAAACTAGGTATTTATGTTCAGTAAATATCCACCAAATGGAACAGTTTTACCTCCTTTAAAACAACAGTGTTCAGCTGTAGTAGGATGTAGTTCCCTACAGATTCATAAAATGGTGTCGGTGTGGAAGCATGAAAAAAACAGGTTATGAAAAATTAAACAATGGAAGATTGGTAGAAGGTTGATTGATGTAAAAGATTGAAGGAATAAAGGAAAACTAGTACTATTAGCCATAACAAAAAAAAACTAAGGTAAGGATAAATAATAGGGAATAGAGATTAAGCTAGAGAGAAAAGAGAGGAAAGGGAGGACCTATTCAAATGAGTCAAACATATATTTAAAAAAACAAACAAAATGGTTAATACAACTCAAAACTCCACAAGTAATAATAATAGTAATATAATAATGAAAATTTAAAAAATACCAATAAAGGAGAAAAGATTTGGGTTAAATGGAAAGAGAAGAGTAAAAAGAAAGAGAAAATAATTCCTGTTTTGCCAGAAGAGTGTTTTCTTCCAGAGCCTGCAGTCTTTAATTTTATAGGTAACCTCCCTTTTTGTCCCTCCGTGGGTTTGTGTGGAGGTTTGTCAGCTCAGCTGGTCCCAGTCTGTGAACCCATTGCGGGGACTGTTCAGACTGAGGCACCACCCCAGGAGAGGCATGGACCCTGGAATTTGAGGCTCCCGGCATGGATCCCTGCTGGTTGGGGGCCAGCACTGGGTACCTGATATATATTCCAGTGTCCCTGGGACCAGCCCTAGTCACCAGGTGAGGGCTTGTGTCACCTCAGGGTGCTCAATGGAGACCTAGGTGCCTCTGGGACTGGCATGGGGAGATTCTGGAAGGCCCTTATCCCTCACTGCTAATCAGGAAGAGGGCTGGCCTAATATTCCAGGCAGGGAATGTGCCTAGGACTCTGGCAAAATGCAGAGTGGAGACAGAGGAGACTAATGTGGGATTGGAACGCCTCGTGGAAACCCAGGCCTCCTGGTGACTGGTGCTAGATGTCAGACAGAATCTCTTGGCAGGTCTAGGATTTGTGCAAGGCAGTGAGAGTTGGACATAGAGGCAAGCAAGCCAAGGGGTGCCGGCCAGACCAGTGTTTGCTCTGTGTGCTGGATGAATGTCCCATTTGGTGTGGGATAAACTTCAGGGTCCTGGTGGTGACTCAGGTGTGCTTGGGTTGTAGTATTGATGACTCCTGATGTGAGCAGAGTTCACATGTTTATGCTGTAAGTCTGGGATCTGGTGGGTAGGGAGGGAGCCTCTATTGCCACTGATCTCTCACCCTTCTGTGTCCTTGAAAATGCTTCTGGGCTGCAGCTTCCATGGTGCTTGGAGGGGGGCCATATAGCCCCAGTCTATCCTGTGAGGCTAGATTCTGCCACACTCCTTGGATCCCTCCAGCTGTTTCAGAAGTTCTCAGAATGGCTGGAGCGGGGAGAGAGCATCAGCCCGTTGGACTGCTTCTCCTCTTTTTAACTCCTGTGTGTATTCTGTTTGATCTACAAGTCTCTTTCAAGTTGATTTTTTTGTATTAAGTTATGTACCCCTTCCCTTCTTTCAATTACCTTTATTTTTAGTTGGTCCTTTAGTCTCTCAAATGTGGCTCCTCTATTCATCCATTTTTAAGCACTTTATATATATATTATTTTACTATCTTTTACCCTCCAAAGTTTCCAAGGAGGAATTTGATAATCTGATAACAATTTGAGAAGTCGTATCTTAATGGATCCTGTGCAGATTCTATCTTTGGTTTTCCACAGTTGATTATGTCTTGGTGTAAATCTCTTTGAGTTCATCTTACTTGGAGTCTGTTTAGTTTCTTGCATGTTAATATTGAGATGTCAATGTTTCTTTGGGCATTTTTAGCTATTATTTCTTCAGACAATCTCCTTGTCTTCCTGGCACTTCCTAAATGTGTATATTGCCGTGCTTGATGGTGTCCTGCAGATCCTGTAGGTTCTGTTTTATTTCTTATTCATTTTCTTTTAGTTCTTGAGACTCAGTAATTTCACTTGTTCTGTCATCAGGGTTGCCAGTTTTTTTGCTACCTGCCAAGATTTGCCTTTGAGTCTCTTCAGTAATTTTTAAATTTTAGTTACTGTTCTTTTCATCTCTAGAATAATTTTTTTTTTTATATTTTCTGTTTTATGAAAGTCTGTTAGATTTGCCATTAGGTCTATCTTAAAAACAGATTATTTTCTTTCTTTGAATGAATCAAACTTTCTTGTTTCTTTATGTGCCTCGTGGTTATTTGTTTAAAAAAACAGATGTTTGAACTTAACACTGTGTTAACTCTGGAAATCTGATTCTAGTCTTTTTGTCTTCACTGGTTTTGATCGCTGTAGTTTTTATCAAGGATAAGTCTGAGTTTTTCCCTTTACCTGACCATAGAGACTTTCTAATTTCTCATGTTTATCAATTCCCCACCCCTTTTCATAGTAGTAAGAGTTTGAACCCAGGGCCTCACACTGAGCTATATACCAGACACTTTTTATTTTTTATTTTGAGACAGGGTCTTGCCCTCCTTAATGTCTGACTTCCAAAAGTGGGGAATGAGAAAAATAAGGAATGAAGAGGGTCAGAGAAGGTATTAGCCCTTGAATTTTCTGGAAATCATCTCGGGGTGAGGGTGGGGCCCTGCGGCCTTGGTAGTACATGGACTGTGACAGTCCATCTCTGCAGTCAAAGGCAGTAGTTAACAAGACGCCTCATTGCTGATATTCGGAGGACATGGGTTTTACTGCTTACCCTTGATCCACAAGCAAGCATCATGCAAGCTTCTTCACAAATTACACTGCCTATGAAAGGATGTTAGGGGAGAGATGGATAGTTCCTCCCAAGCTAAGAGCTGAAATTAACTGAAATCGTCTACAATTGCCCCCACTGTCTTAACCCTTCCCCGGAAAATTTCAAGCCTTTAATAGTTTTTCAGAGTTCCAAAATAGTTACATCACTGTCTATCAGTGTAATTGCCTGGGTGGGGACATTGACTTCTCCTACTTCCTACTCTATTTCCCCAGAAATGGAAATCCTCTAAGGCAGTGGTGGCAAATCTATGGTATGAGTGCCACAGCTGGTTGTTTCTTAGCATCAGAAGCTCTAAAAGATTAGCAATCCCTGCTCTAAGCTATTATTCTTATAGTTCAAAATACATACAGTACAGTGGTACTTTAGTTCATCGGTACGTTTTTGTAAACAATTTGGTTCTCAAACAGAAGTATTAGGTAAAATTTTACTTCCATTCTCAAACTCTGCATCTGGTGAGAAACACAACTGCAGCCACCTTTCCTGGAATCATGCAGTAAATTATTTGTGAACTGAGGTACCACTATATTGTCTTTCCATTTACTCAAATTTTATTACAGATCCTGCAGTAGAATTACAGTTTTTGTAGACCCTGCACATTTCCAGTTATGTTCATTCTTTGTACTTACAGCTTTTTACTTGCTATTATAATATGATTTGCCATTATAGTTGTTTATCGTCTTTATATTAATAGGGATTAATTTCACAAGTAGCTGCCTTATGTTTTCTATTTTTAAATAGTGTTTGTTTATCTTAAAAGATGGTCCAATTTTAGTTAATGATATACTCAGATAAATACTTACACCTATTATTTTTTGAGCAGTTGCATTGGCTAGTGCTTCCAATGTAGTGTTTAATGGTAGTGATAACCTGAACCTTTGTCTTATACTTATGCTTCTAAAAACACTACTACATCAAATAACTAGTAGTATTGACTTGGGCTGTACAATTTTATTTTCACAATTAGTAAGTACTGTGTGTAGAAAGAAGAAAAGGTATCTTTAGATAATCATTATCATAGAATCCAAGGTAGACACTGTTGGAAAACAGTAACTATAAAATGGATAAGAAACGCCTACTTTATTCTTACGAAGTCAGGAAGAGGGACAAAGATGGTCATGATCAGTGGGGGCCAAAAAACATGAATCTTTCAAGAATAGTCCACTACCAGTTACGTCTTGTGGCCGTGTAATGAATGGGTAGAGTTTCAGCCTACTGTTGTGAACTGGGCAGATGTGAGGTTCAGGGAGAACAAGACATATTCCTACCACAATTTTATTGTGATAAAGCATAACTTTGTTCTAACTTATGTATTGGAGGAACCATAGAGGATATAAAATACATGTGGACTCATAAAAAAGGAATAAAAAATTCTGACTTGATTGTCTGAACTTAAAATTTGTGGGTATTTTTTTAAAATATAATTTTAATCTGAGAGTTATACAGCTTGATTTTTTAGTATGACATCTTATGCAACCTTTGGAAGGTTTATTTCTTATCCTTATGTACTTTTTCCATATTTGTAATAGCTCAAGGTCCTTTCTAATGCTAAAGTTCTACAGTTGTAATGTATGAACAGTATTTCAGGATCATTAGGTGGAAGACTGCATTATGTTTTCTGATATAGTCATTAATTGAATGATAAATATTTCTAACCTCTGTCTTTGAATTAGTGTGTACTTCTATGATAGTTTATGTGAGTTAAACACAGATTAAAAGAAATAATATTATATAGCTAGTTAATGACTTTGTGTTATAAAATTATACTTAAAAGCATTAAATCACAGGCCTTATATTATTTCATGGTTAGGTAGATTCATAATGACTATGTGGACATATGGATTATTCAGTAATAAGTCATTTTTCATTTCTTTTAATTAGTTGAGAGACTTGTAAAGTTTTGAAATAACTGTAGATGTTTACACATCATTTGAAATACAATAAAAGCAGTTTTATTTGGTAAATCAGGCAACAAATAATTGTTGGGAAAAGTCATTTCAACTGTACCCTACTCCACCAACTTGAGTATCTCTTACAAGCTGTGTGTATTACAAAATTTGTGTTAAAGGTGAAGATACAGAGATAAATGAGTCATAGTGGCTGTTCTAATGGTAGAGAGATATTCTAATGGTAGAGAGATAGCATATGCTTACTACAGTGCAGCATGGTGAGTATATAGTAGAAGTGTAAACTGTGGGGAGCAGCTGAAGCTGGAGATGGATCACACGTGTGGGGCGGGAGCAAGGCTAGGCCCGAGAACAAAGAGCTCTGAGGCAAGCCAGTGTGAACAAGCTGCTCCAGCTCCAAAAGCACAGAGAGCCCAAGGCAATCCAAACAAACAGGTTGCTACGTGGAGGCATGTCACATGACATCAACCTGCCGAGGATATAAATAAATTCGCTGCAGTTGTTGGGCAGTTCCTTTACTCCCACCCATAGAGAGGGCACCACCTAACCTCAGCTTTCTGTTTTATGACTCTACTTCTTCATCTTCTACCATCCTTCACCTCAAAAATTTGGAGAGCTGCACTGGACATGGCAATAAATGAAAAAACAAGGAAATGCTTCATGGCAAAATAATTTATTTGCTCATAGCATTGAGGAAAGGGGGTCATAGAGAGTACTGAAACAAATATAACTTTAAAAGCTAGTTATTATATCTGTTGTAGTCAGGGGTCTGCAAGGGAATAGACTTAGTACAGGACTCATAATTTATGGGACTATTTTATAATATTTACCCAAAAAGTCTAATGCAGAAGAGTGCAGGTTTGTCCACAGGGACCCAAAGAATCCAGCTAAGTGCCTAGATCCCACAGAAATGTCATGCACGAGTCCACAGCTGGAGATCTAGAGTCCATGGCAATGTCTTCCATGAGTCTAACTGGAGGCTTAGAGCCCACAACAATGTCTCATGCAAATCTGTATCAAGGATCTGCACCGGGAAGGCCCAAAGGTTAATGGTGGCAGCTAGAAAGTTTGTACCGGGATGTTGAAGGATCTGCATTGGAGCCAGGAATCGGTGCTCAAGGTAAGAACCAGAGTTCCCCTGAAGAGAACCACTGCCATTCTCAGCAACACTGAGGATACGAGCTCCTCTGACAATGAGAATAGCTGAGTTTATGTCAAAAAGACCAGCATGAAAAGCTCCAGGAGAATCAACAGCACATGTGATCTTCCCCTCCAGTTCTCCTTTTATGCTATTAGCAACAGTCTTCTGGTGGGCCTTCCATACCCAGAACCACGTTGGTTCAATTCAACTGGATGTTACAGGTTGACCATTAGTTAACCCACCACATCTATCTTGAAGGCAAAATTGGGCAGGAGGTGCCAGGCAGAAAAAGTAGAATGATCAGAGTCAGTCATATAAAAGTCCATGACAAACTTGGAGAATGGCAGAATGTAAGGTTTAGAGATAGGAATTACAAACAGTAAGAGGCCAGGAAGTTAAAAGTAGAGCTAGAACTTGTGTACCAAATTAAGCAGTCAGGCTTGATAGCATTGCTTTGGAAAGTACTTAACTTTCTTAGTGTTTTATATTTTCAGATTTCAGTTATTGGCATTATCTGTGATTTGAAAATGTTAAATGGAAAACTCCAGAAATGAACAACTTACAAATTTTAAATTGTACGCTGCTGTGACTAGTGTGCTGAAATCTTACATAGTCTTGATCTCACTTCTTCCTGCCTGGAACCTGAATCATCTGGGGTAGTCACTGTGTATATGTGACTTACCTGTTCGTCACTAAGTAGCTGTTGAGTTTTCTAGCTCTTTCACTGCTTATATTCATGTAACCCTTATTTTACCTAATAGCAGTCCCAACTCACAAAAGTGATGATGATGGTGGTTTGTGACAACGAGAAGCCATAAAGTCCTTCCTATTAATGAGAAGGCAGAAGTTCTCAACTTAGTAAAGAAGTTAAAAACATACACATACACACACAAAGGTTGTTAAGATGTACGGTACAATTTGAGAAAGACAGATCACATTAAAGTAACTATAGGATGTTGATTTCATAATTAATATTTCATTGTTGTTAATCTCTACTGTGTATAATTAACATATTTAACTTTATCAGAAACAATATACATAGTGCTCACTGTTACTCACGATTTCAGGCATCTACTTGATGTTTTAGAGTATATGCTCTGTATATAAGCGGTGACTACTACATTACAGTTTTTGTTCAAGTCTGTTATTTAAAATGTCTCTGAAGTAATTGGTTCAGAGAAGGATGATCAGTAATTGAACAGGTTAAAGTAGAAAGGTAGAAAGACATGGTCAGGTTTGCCAGTGGGCAGAGTATGAATGAAGTGTGCTGCTTTGAACTTCCACTGGGAGCCAGCTAGTGTTGAAACATTGTAGTCAGCAGCTCTGAGAGGCAAGATACTGTATTTTCCCTGTAGGCAGTTTATACTCTGTAAACAGGAAAAAATCACACCAGTGATTTAGATCCTTAATTTTAGTGACGATGGTTCCAGCTTATTTTTCAAATTTATGTGGCTTTGTCAGGACATAATCCCATTGTGAGTCAAGGAGATTGGGATTTAAAAAGGCTTAATTTACAATTTTTCATTTCTACATTGAGTTGATCAAGATATTAAATGCATTTTTGGCTTATAGTGTTTTTAATATACAATGAATTTACTGGAATGTACCTCCATTATAAGAAAATCTGTTTGACACATGGAAAGGTATTTAATTAGTAGCATTTTTCAAAGATTACGTAAAACCTTGCAGTCAAGTTTAAAATCAAATTATGTAAATAATTCACTGTGATTGTATATTTTTAAATATTTCCACCAATTCTATATCAAATCAAAACATAAGAATTTCTTATTAATATCCCACAAATTTTTTTGCATTCTCAGTGGTTTCTTTAATACCGAGAGTTAGTGGCATGTTGTATTGCTTTATTTTAACAAGCTGAAGAAAGGGTTGGTTGTGGTGACATACACTTGTAATCTCAGCACATGGGAGGCTGAGGCAGAAGTTCAAAGCCAGCCTGAGGGTGGCTATCCTGAACTACACAGCAAGACCCTATCTCAAAAAATAACAGAAGACAGATGAGAGTAGAGAATTTCACATTTGGAAAATTTCTTAGTACCCATCTAAGACTAGAACTATGAGTTCTAAGTCTGGTTGTACCTACAGATATTGTAAAAGATAACTGAATAATAATCAAATCAAAGAAGCCCTGAACTAAGGAAAAGCCTTGCTTCTCTGCTTTAAAAAAAAAAATTTTGGAAAGAGGAATATATATATATATATATATATATAATAGGTAGATAGATATACACCTATATATGTATTTAAGAGGTAAAGGAATATATAATATAATTTTATGAAAAAAATACATATAAAATTTTAACCAAATGAAGGAAGCCTTGAACTATGGAAAATCAGTATAGTTCCCCTTTCTGTCGCCTGCCTCCCCCTCTCTTCCCTCAGTTTCTTGGTCCCCTTCCCATTTGCAAAATACCTGCCTTTCTCTTTTTTATTGTCTTTTACTTTGCTCTTTGTGTTATTTGTACTTTGGTCTTGTCATTTAAGAGAAACCATATTGTATTTAAACTTATGCATCTTGTTCATTTTACAATACTCCATTTTGTATTAATATCACATTTTTATCCAATCATCTGTTGATGGACACATGGGCTGTTGCAAAGATTTAGTTATTATGAGTTGTATTCTCCCCCTAAGATATTTTTCATAATTGGTGGTTTGTATTAACAGATAGTAGGTTTCTCATCTCTATTACAAATAAATGTAGATGGTCCCCAACTTACAGTTATTCTGTTTGATTTTTTTCTTTACCATCAAGTAAAAATAGTATGCATTCAGTACAAATCATTCTTAAAATTTTGAATTTTGACCTTTTCAAGGGTTCATCAGTCCATTTTTGTATTGCTGAGAAAAGTACCCAGCACTTGCCACTGAAAGGAGGAAAGGGTTATTTTGGCTCATGGTTGTGGAAATTTTAGTCCATGGTTGTCTGGCCCCCTTGCTTTCTTTGCCTTGTTCCTGTCCGTGTCATTTTCCCCTACAAGTTTTTCCAGGGAATATTTCTGTTGACTGTCGAGAAAAAGGAGACACAGATTAAGCAACAAAATTTATTTGGGCTGATATGAGATGCAGCTCATAAAACACAAATCTTAAGCAAGTTGTAGTACACTCTGAGATCTTAACAGGTTTCGAACAAATTTGAAAGGTAAAGATCCCAAGTGAGGAGGATTTTGGCAGTTCCTTGCCAGAAATTTAGATTACTGCAGGCAGAGTAGCAAGCTAAAGTAGAAATATGAGAAATTGATTGTGTAGTTTAAAAGATATGCATGAAACAGTTCTAAGGAAAGAGAAGGAAAAGGCCAAGAACAAAGAAGTTCTTGAGAAAGTAAGATGATTCTGATGACTATAAGACTGGAAGATTTTGGACTAATAAAATCTATAGCTAATAGACTAATAAAGTCCACTTGTTATTCCTCCATGAAACTCTAAAGTCTGATTTTACATCTCTGGTGAAATGTGAGTTTGGTGAAGTGTCTTACACATTTTATAATTTTTTTTGTTTTTTACTTTTTATCTTTGAGAATTATTTATATATTCTAGAAGCTGGTTTTTTTGCAAATAATATGGTTTGCAGGTATTCCAATTTGTAATGTGTCTGCTCATCCTTAGTAGTATTTCACAGAGAGTTTTTAATTGTGATAAAGTCCAATTTATCAGTTTTTTAGTGTTAAGCTTCTGAAGTCTTTCCAAGTTCTAAATCATAAACTCCATTGTAAGGGTTTTGTTGTTGCATATTTTAACATTTAAGACTTTGGTCCATTTTGTGTTAATTTTTATGAAGGGGTGAGCCATTGGGGGTTTTTTGTTTTATTTTGGGCACTGTTAATTGAGCTGAGGGCCTTTGTGCTAAGCTATATCCCAGCTTTTTTTTTTTTGTTACAGGGTCTCACTGAGATTCTCAGTGTGAACTTAGCCGTGCTGTCCTCTTGCCTCAGACTTGGAGAGTGCTGGGATTACACATTAAGGTTTCTGTTTTTGCCTAAGGACATTCAGCACCATGTATTGCAAAGCTGTCTTTCATTTGTTTCTATATCTTTGTCACAAACCAGTTTGAGCATCTATACATGGGTTGATACGATCTTCCTGCCTTGTTCATGTTTTCAAAATTTTAACTATTCTACTTTCACCTTAAGAACTGTGAAATAAAATTGTATCTACTTGTTAAACTGATAGAAATTGTATTAAAACCAAAATATCAGCCGGGCATTGTGTCAGATACCTGCAATCCCAGCACTTAGGAGGCTGAGGCAGGAGGATTGTTGCAAGTTCGAGGCCAGCCTGGGCTACAAAATGAGTTCAAGACCAGCATGAACTGCATAGCAAGACCTTGTCCCAAAAAGAAAAAAAAAATGACATTTCTATCATGTACTTTTAACTCATAAATGTGGTATATCTACCCATTTATTTAGGTCTTGATTTCTTGACTTTTAAGACTGTAAATTACATGAAAACAGGGAAGGGTACCTTCTTTTACCTTTTCTCATATGTAACTTAATACTATAAATGATTTTGAACTTTCAAACAATATCTCTATCTGGGGTCTTGGGTGACTGGATGCACTTTTAGCAGTACAATTTTGATTTTTTTTTTTCCTGAGCAATAGGTCTTAAGAGTGTACCTCGAATGTTCGGTCGACCATGCTGTAAATAGATGTGCTGTCCTTTGGGTTTGCTGTTCCACTTAGAAAGCAGTAGCAGAGTAGATTTGGTATAATTCTTAAGGCCCTTAGGAGCTTTAGCAGTGATAAGTGAGCATTAGCTTCAGCTTAAAACCACCAGCTGGGTTAGCTTCTAACAGAAGTCTTTCCTTTGAAGAAAGATACTGACTGCTCGTTAGCTATGGAAGTTCTCCATGTTATCGTTTCCCAAAATAAAGCCATTAACTCTACATTGAAAATCTGCTGTGTAGTATAACCACCCCATCCCTTACTGTCCCTGGGTCTTCCAGAGAATTTGCTGTGGTTTCTGCATAAGTATATTCTGCCTGGCCTTGCACTTTCCTTTCCCTGAACCTCACTAACCTACTTCTGCTAGCTTTGAACTTGCCTTTCCAGCTTCCTCACCTCGGGATTGGGGTACAGCCAATGGTTATATTAATGTTGGATCTTCCCTCAGACCTCTGAAACTCTTCAGGTGAACGTTAAGACTGTTTCACTTTCTTATAGTTCAGGTGTGTACTGGAGTTACACTTTTAATTTCCATTAAACACTTTTCACTTCTTGGCTGTTTGGTGCAAGAGGCCTAGCTTTTAACCTTTCTCACCTTCTGCTGTGCCTTTCTCACCAAAATATAATTATTTCTAGCTTTCACTTAAAGTGAGAATGGTGTGGCTGTTCTCAAACACCTAAGAGGCCATTGTAGGGTTATTAATTGATACAACTTAAAATGCTTTTGCATTCAAGGGGATAGGGAGCAATCAGAACAACATACCCTTCATTAAGTTCAAAGTCTTAAATAGGCGTGGTTCCTGCTGCAGCCAAACAATTACAATAGCAGCAAAGGTCATAGACAAAAAGTGACAGAAAAAGTTTGAAATACACCAAATTGTGACCCGGAGGTGCAAAGTGAACACTTGGTGTTTGAAAACAGACTAGCTCAATGTAGGATTATCATATATATGGAATTTGTAAAAATATCTATAAAGCACAGTATGACAAAGGACAATGACATAAGGTATACCTGTACCTTCAAGTGTAAAGGAGCGATTCTCAAACTTCTCCTATGTGAGAAGGCGCCCATGTGAGACCATGAAATAATATGTACAAAGTTCTAAGGAGAATGTTTGTATTTGGTCAGGTTGTGCTTCATATGTTAAGGCAGTAGCAGGCATTTTCAAGCCGGTAAGATTTCTCTTTGCACTGATACGAGAATTACTTGCTGACATCTAGTCAATGAAAGTATGACATTAAGGAGGAATGAAAGTTTAAAGGAGCTGTATGGAGTGTGGAATCCAATTTAATACAGATTCAAGATTACGCAGTCATGAACTAGTTCATGATGCATTTCTACCAGATGAAAATAGTTCACAAAAACAGAGAGGTGTGTTTATGTGTGTACAGATCACATTCGCACTGCGAGAAACAAAAGAGTTACTGCCTAAAACTGAAATGTGTAGCTAACTAAGGGCCTCCAACTGCTTTATGTTCTCATAGTTTTCTTTTCCTAATCTTTGAAGGGGTAATTTAGAGAGTGTGGGGAAAATAATCTAAATAGCTAAGTGATGTTTAATCACTCTTTTAGATTCATTTTCTTTTTTCCTATAAATTCAATTTATGTTAAATCTTTGAAACAAAATGGCTAGTAAAAACTAAAACCAATGTTTAAGAGTAACTTCTGGATCTACATTGCTAGTGTGACTGTGGGAATTTTACTACTTTTACTGTGTCTGAGTTTATTTGTAATATTTTACCCATAGAAAGTTCTTAGTACAAGACTCACATGTTACCTATAATTACCTTTCTGTCCTTTAGTTGTAGCAATAGTCTGTAATGATGGTCACCAAATGTTAATGATGGTTATTTCGTGGTAAAATTAGGGGAGATTATTTTTCCTTCTTTATGCATTTCTTTGGATTGCGTATTTTCTCTACTGTACTTAACACAAAACTGTCTCCATACAAATGTATCTGTTGTCCCAACAGATGTTTTGCTCCTGAATTCTCAGTTCTCATGCCCACAAGTCTGTATGTTTAAAATGCTCCTCAAGTGGTTGTGCTGAGGCATCAGGTTTGTAAAGTACATGTTTGGAATGCACATGGGCTGGGGATATGGCTCAGGGGCATAAGCACCTGCCTGGCAAGCACAAGGTCCTGAGTTCAATTCCTGGTACAAAAAAAAAAAAAAAAGGAAATGAGATTTCCTGGAAAGCACTTGGCATAAATAAGCCCCTCCCCAAATCCAATAAATACAGAAATCCCCTTCATATGCACCGTGGTTAAGCAGTCTCTTCTTCCAGTCTGGTCTGCTTCACCCCTCTGGTGAAAGATTTGAAGAGGTGGACATGGTGATTTTTGCCAGAACTCTGAGAGTACTTTGGGCTGAGGAGCATTCCACCTACGCGGGATGACTTTTATGCTACCACACCAAGAAAGAGAAGTAATTTACAGATATTTAGTCATCTGGTAGGAGTCCTTGAAATTGGGAGACCGTGGGGTAAAATCAACAAGGAGAAGCCAGCATGTGTAGATAATCTGAGAGAGATTGTGTATACGATATTGAGTGATGATACTATTGAGAAGAGAAAAAGATTACAGCAAGCATTAAACAGCATCACAAAGTATTTTTAATTTTAAAAACAACTTATGTAACACAAAAGAGTGTTTCTCAGGGCCTGTTCTAGAAAGATGCAGACTTTTGCTTAGTTTCATTGCCCCTCAACTTTACCCCGCCCAGTCTGTGGATTCTGTATCCATGATTCCACCCAGCTATCGATAACGTGCTATTACAGCAAGAAAGAGTAAAGTCATAGATAAACAGGAGTTAAATACTGTTAGAAATGTAGGAAATAAAACACAGTAAGAAAAAGTGATAAAACAGTTGGGGGAATGTTGCAAATGTATGTACATTTTTTTCTTGTCATTCCCTAAGCAATGCAGTATAACAACTACTCACAAGGTTTGCATGGAATTAGGTATTACAGGTAATGTACGTATACTTTATAGTATGCAAGAGGATGTGTACAGGTTATATGCAAATACTTCGTCATTTTATACAAGAGACTTGAGCAGCTGTGGACCCTGGTAACCAATCCTCCATGAATACAGAGGGATGACTTACGATTGTCTTGAGGAGTAGACCTGAGACTGGTGCCCAGTTCACCTTTCTCTTTTTTTTTTTTTTCCTCAGACCTTGGACCCACTGATTCTCATTATCTTCTTACCACTGTCTTCAAACATACTTTTTTTTTTAACATGTAGTTCAGTTTTCCTCATTGTACTTTGATGGTTTGTCTAAAAGTACTTAGCCATTTTGAAAATATAGCCATGTGAAATTGTTTTATTTTTATTGCTGCAGTGGTGATTGTTGTTCTGTACATTGTAGTTTTCTTAAATATCTCAAAGCAATTTTGGTTTCAGGGTTCATTTCTCAGTCTCCTAACTTTATTGTCTGTGTTCATACTGCTGTTAGTAGTAATTAGACGGCGAGTTTGAGAAATGTAACCGAAAGCACAGACTTTTTCTTAAGCAGGTAGACTTGGGTGCAAATTCTGACTCTTCATTGCTTGGGCCAACCTGCTTGGGTAATCTGTTAACTTTCTAAAATTTGTTTCCTCATCTGCAAAATGGGCCTAGTGAGGATGAAAAATGAAATTATATGTGATGGACAGCATCTGGCATTTTGATAAATGTTAAACTTATTTTTAATTATCTTGAGAAGTTGGAAGCTATACAATTAGTTCACTCTCACAGAGCATTTGTAATTGCAATGTGTAGTAAGTGCTGGTAAACCCTAAAAAGGGCCTGTGTGTGTGATTGTGGGGCAGTTCAAAGGATACCTTTTGAACAGCCATTATGTTCCTGGCACCTTACTAAGGTTACTAATCCTGCTAACATGTGGATGCCATTTAGCATCTTGCAGTCTAGTGAGATAAGCAGGAAGGAGGGTAAACCCGAGGGGGCGGGGGTGACATCCAGCACTGCCACGGTATTAGAGCAGAAGCCAGCACTTTTTCTGAAATGGGTTTCCTCTGTTGCAACAACTCTGATTCGGAGTGCCAGATCAGCCAGAGTAAACTCATTAATGAATGACCTGAGTATACTCAAATAAAGCTTTACTTACAAAAACACATAGGAGGTCAGCCCCTTCACAAGCTAAATCCTGTTTACATTTTTAAAAAGTTTTTTAGGACAAGATGCAACAGGGATGACATTATGGTCCACAAAGCCTGAAGCATTTTTTTTTTCTAATCATTTATAGAAAAAAGTTAGTGACTGCTGGGTTGGAGAATAGGTGTCCATTGCTCTAAAAGTGAGGCTGAGTACTCAGTTGAAAGGCAAGCAGGGAAGGAGATCACGACAAAGAGGCTTGGTTTACAAAGAATACTGGTGGGAAAAATAGGAGTCCTGTGCAAATTAGTACTGACTGTCACCCAGGTCAACGATTATTACTTTGCTAAATAGTTACCTACTTTATTGAATTATCTACAACGTGCTGTTATAGCAAGAAAGAGTAAAGTCATAGATAAACAATAGTTAAATACTGTTAGAAATGTTCTTCTCTGTAGAAGAAATTAACATTCCGTGACAGTCTAACGTTATCACACCTTTTTTTTACTCTGGGTATGTTTACTGATTTATAATTTTATAACATCCTGCTTTTTTTTTTTTTTTAACAGAAATACACTTTCGGGAAATGGCCTCTAAATTTTGGCTGAATCCTTTCATCTTCCTCTGTGGATCAGCAATAGGATTTTTTTTATGTTCTCAGCTATTTAGTATTTTGTTGGGAGAACAGGGAGATACCCAGCCTAATATTCTTCATAACGACCCTCATGCAAGACACTCAGATGATAATGGACAGAATCATCTAGAAGGACAAATGAACTTCAATGCAGATGTTAGCCAACATAAAGGTACGGTTTATGTTATTAAGGAGTATTTCAGTCTATGTATTATGTGAATTTTGTTATATCGCTATCTATATCTGTTGGGTAAAATGAGTTCTATATTTCAGGTATTAAAAGATAATTTTTGGCTTGCCTCAGTAGGAAATAAGCTGCTCAAAGACAGATTTACTTAGGGGGTAGTATATTAATTTTAATAGAAATGAGTTAGAAACTATGATTCAGTGAAAAAGATAGGGTTTTGGAAAATTGTTCCTTTGGCCCAATTCTGTTTTTATGGTTATATCTCTGGCTTTTGCTATTATCTTATTTCAGTCATAGTTTTTGCTTAGTCTTGTTTTCTTAGAAAAAAAGATACATATGTATATACAATAATCTATGTTTTTATCAGTAGTTATTACAGTGTTTTTCTCCTTTTGAAAATTGTAACAAAACTAAGGAAGTAAAAAGCTAAGGAGGGTTATAGACTTACTCTTCTGCTGACCTATTACCACTAACATTTTTCTCAGTTGCGTTTTCCATGAGCCCCCCTAAAATGTTGGTTTTCTCCAGCTGTCTGTCCTTTAACTCTTTCCCTGAGTCACGTCTCTATTGTGCCGTTATGTCATCAACCCTCGTGATTTTAATTCCTGTCTGTTCCTTACTGTATTTATCCTCAGCTGAGTTTCAAGTACTTTGAGAACACATTAATGCAATATAGAGATTTCTGCCAGTGATGATTTGGCAAAAAAGAATACAAGCAGCTTAAAAATAACCAATTCTGGGGTACGGAGGGTCACCCCACTAAGAGCTGTTTCTTTTACCTATCCAGTAGTAAAGTACTCCTTCCTCATCTCTTGTGCAGAAATTAAATGGTGAGATATCAAACCCTGGTCGAGTTTTATATAGCAAGCACAGGCACACTATTACATATTGTCATGCTACTTGCATATTTATATAACAGTGTTTTGGTTCTGAGAGGTACCCTGTGTTCTTAATTTGGAGTACTTTGGTCACTGTGCACTTACTGTGTAGCACAGAGCCGTGTCTTCAGGTGGTTGGTTCGATCAGGCTTCGGCCCTGCTGCACAGCCACTTACATTTGATACGTGTACATTTTGCTCCATGGCCCACACAATGTGGGTTATGGTAAAGGTCTGCCTACTCTCCTTGGACTTGGTATGTTATAAGTTGAGCTCCTGTTTCTTTTCTACTACGCTTAAAACTTGCTCTTTTTCCTGTTTTCTATCTACCTATATCTACCTACAGTCTGCGTAAGCTGGACACTGAAATCACGATACCCACCTGCTTTACATGCCAATCAGTGTCATTTATCACCGAATTTGAACAGTTTACCTTACCATTTCTTTAGAACTCTCCCATTCAATTCACAGTGTACCTCCCCAAACAGGGCCTTCAGCTATATTCCCAGGCCTGTACTCTGCTAAACTTTACCATACCTTTGTCCTTTCTTTTGGGGGGCATCTACTCCTGTAAAGACTTTCTGTTGTCATCACTTTTGTTACAGTGTCTCTTTATCTTTCCTTTCTTCTCTAGTCTACCTAAGTCCTTAGTGTCACTACTCCACAGGCTGGATCAGCCACTTTCATTTCCCTCAGCACATCGAGCCCTTTGCACATTAGCATGTTTTGTGTGTAGCAGTTACTGGCCTGCATGTCAGGTTCCTCTGCTGAGCTGTAAATTCCTCTGTGGCAGGAAACGCGTCTCCATCCTTTCCTCCCAGCTCCAGCACACTTGCGGTACCGAGTGATTAATACGTAAGTAATTGAGAGTATCAGTGCCGTTGTGTCCTAAGTGAGATGGATTGGCAGAAGGGGAAGAGGATTCCTACATTACTGTTTTGTCTGTTTGTCCAGGGTTTGTGTTTGTCTGTATAGCTAAGAGATTGGGCTTGTCACGTACATCAGCAGTCAGTGCTTTTTCACTGAAAATGAGGGGATAATGGCCATTAGGTTTGTGAATTCTTGATATCCAGCCTTTTCTTCTCTCCCTTCTCAGTCATTATACTAGTAAATTATGCCACTATTGTTAATTTCTCACAGGACTAAGATTTTCAAACCTACTCTTTGATCCTAACTGTAAGAGGACCCTCTACCACAGCATTCCCCTCAGTGTGGTTTGCAGGCTCGGTAACTAAATATATATTGAAACTAAATTTGAAGTAAATAGTAGAAATGTTTTATGGTAGCAGTGATTTTGTCTGAATCTAAAAATAAAGACTTCAGACCTTCTTACATGTTTTAGCTTGTGTTTTTTGGGTCATTGAATTTTATCATTTATTTATCATACTTAACAATTAGAAGTAGAAATTGGTCCTTCACCGTAGGTAGTTTGAGAAGTACTAGTTTAGAAACTCGTAACTGGGCTCTTCTTTTAGACCAGTACCATAATATGAATTGTTCACACCCAGGTAAGAAGCTTATGCCAGGATGTCTGTCAGTTTAAGTCCCTAGGCTGACTGCTCAGTCAAGCGGACCTTCCCGTTATCCCTTTAGACTAAAGTCTGTCTGTGATGAAAGAATATGTTGAATATATTCATTTATAGTCTGTCATAAGCTTATTTCTTTGCAAACTAGTAGTTTAGAAAACTCTGTTCTAAACAGTCTTGGCACTCACTCTGTTCTGTTTCTGACTGGTGGATTTGCATTTTGAAATGAAGTGTTTAGAATTATCAGAAGTAATCTCTAACCTGCATTAACCCCTATTTGAACTGTGTTATCATGGAACCTCAGGGCCACCTCAAGGTACTAGTAGAAATTCATGACCATGGACTCTAGTGACCATCAGAGATGAACACTTTCTGTTGTTTCTTCCCCTCCAGAGCTCAGTCAGAGCAGTGAGAGATTCCTGTGAATACTCCGAAAAACAGCTGAGTCTTTGTAGTATGGAGTGCCAAGCAGGGGTTATTTAAAGCAATATTTAACATGTATATGAATCACCAGATTCATATACTTGAATACAATCACCAGATTTAAGGTGATCATATAACCACCAGATTTAAGATGTTGATTCAGCAGCTCTAGAGCAAGGCCTGAGATCGTGCATTTCTAATAGTCTCCAGCAGTCCTTATGGTGTTGTCTGTCCCATGAGCAATATCTGAGTGGTAAGTATTCAAGTCCTAGAGACAGCTTAGTGATCTGAGTAAAACTGCCATGAAACCAGTAGTTCCGAGTGTAGTTACCAGTAGGTTTAGTTTTGCTTTCTTTCATCTAAATCACTAATAATAGATAGGTAACTAGAGGAGCATCTTTAAGAAAGTATTTTCTTTAATATATTGTATTTGGATTTTGCCTGTATCTAAATATAACTTTTTAAATGTTTGTTTGATAGATGAGAACACAGACTTCGCTGAAAGCCTGTACCACAAAGTCAGGGTTCTTTGTTGGGTTATGACGGGGCCTCAAAATCTAGAGAAAAAGGCCAAGCATGTCAAAGCTACATGGGCCCAGCGTTGTAATAAAGTGCTGTTTATGAGTTCAGAGGAAAATAAAGACTTCCCCACTGTGGGATTAAAAACCAAAGAAGGTAGAGATCAACTGTACTGGAAAACAATTAAAGCTTTTCAGCATGTTCATGACCATTATTTAGAAGATGCGGACTGGTTTATGAAAGCAGATGACGATACCTATGTCATACTAGACAATTTGAGGTGGCTTCTTTCAAAACATAGCCCCGAAGAACCCATTTATTTTGGGAGAAGATTTAAGCCCTATGTAAAGCAGGGTTACATGAGTGGAGGAGCAGGATATGTACTGAGCAAAGAAGCCTTGAAGAGATTTATTAATGCATTTAAAACAGAAAAATGTACACATAGCTCTTCCATTGAAGACCTAGCACTGGGAAGATGCATGGAAATCATGCATGTAGAAGCTGGAGATTCCCGAGACGCCACTGGGAAGGAGACCTTCCACCCCTTTGTGCCAGAGCACCACCTAGTCAAAGGCTACTTACCCAAGACCTTTTGGTACTGGAATTACAACTATTACCCTTCGGTGGAGGTAAGCTTGCAAATTTTATTACTGTGTAAACACTTGGGATTAATTTGCTTTGTTGACTTTTAAAAAATAACAGACTACCAGTATGTGTATATTTTAGTCTATCAATAACCAGAATTCTCCCTTAGGCTTTTACTAGGGTGGTACAACAAAGCAAATGAAAACAGGAATCCGCAGTAGTCATTTAAGTATCAAGTAGTCTCTTGATACTGCTGTATGCCAGGCTTCGAGAGTGTGAAAGCAAATACAGGCAAGCTTCAGTTCTTGAGAACTGTACATTCTGGGTGGAAGATAAACCATTAGCAGGCAGACTCATAAGGACATGATATTAGGCACTGTGAAGTGCTGGGAAGAAAAGGACCCTTAGTGACCCACAGTGGCCGGGGTACTAGGGTTTGGGTGCAAGGCCTTTCTAAGAAGTGACAGAGAAACCTGAGTGAGACTAGAGAGCCAAAGGAAGATCCGGCTCAGGAGCCTTCTACTCATCAGGAACAGTATGAGAGAAGGTCTTGCGGTTCAGAAAGGTCTAGGTTCAGATTCTGCTCTCTCATTTAGTAATTGAATGAGCATGAAATGGACAGAATTTGGCTAAGGTCTGTTTTCTCATTTATAAAATGGACATGATCTACCCGAGTCATTTACTTGTAAGTATGTATAGTACAGCCTGTCATGTGGTATTGAGTAAGCTGGGCCCTCATTTGGTACCTTAGCTTATATTCCTGAGAATTTTATCTAAAATACATTGATAAAATATTTCAGGTATACAGCTGTTTGGGGATAATGTGATACTTTATGTTTACCACTCAGCTTTACAAAATGTTAATCTTATGTGACATTTGCCTCAAATTTTGCAAAGGAGAAATAATGTTATAGTTGAGCTTACATAACCTCCCATTCTGGTTCACTTACCGCCTTCCCTAGAATTAAACACTGTCTTACTCTTTCTCATTGTTGGGACAAAATACCCTATTCCCAAAATTAGAGAGGAAAAGGTTTATTTAGCTCACAATCTGTGGAGGTTTCAGTCCATAATCAGCCGACGAAAGGCAAGGTGGTTCATGGCAGAAGGCAACAGTTCATGGTGGTGGAAGCAGCAAAAGCAGCAAGAGCAAAGAGGGGAACTAAGCCTCTCTCTGCCCCCGTTATCCAGACTGCTGGGGTTAGGGCGATGCCGATCTAATCAGTGGACTGATCCAGCCATCGCCCAGCCTCCATCCCGACACACTTAACCCCAGCATTGCACTGTGGGTCGGTCACAAGCTCCAGGGTCGTCTATCTCCAGTAAAGCTTGCCCACCCCCTTTTGACTGCATGAGGCTTTGAGGGGGGACATCCAGACACAAACCATAACAAACACTTTCCTAAATTTAACATTACTCATTAACCACGTTTATTTTTTTCTCCCTGTTGATGTGTTCATACAGTGTTTGTAGACTTAAATAGAATGATACCATATGTATTTTTTCACATTTCCCCTTTTCATACAACTTGATATATTAATGCTAATTATATGTATCTACATACTTTAAACTGCTGCATAATCTAGTATATAAACATACTCTGTTCCTCACTGATATGAATGTATGCTGTTTGTAGTTTTTCACTATTAGCACTGTTACAGTGAGTATCTGGTTGTGACTGGGAATCATGAAGCCTAGTTTTCAGCCTCAACTGTCTTAGGCAACTCGCTAGCTCTCAACGCCTTTTCTCTGCCTCATGTTAGAAGACAGTTTGTCGTACCTCTCTCTCCTTCACAAGACAGTGCTCACAAATTGTTACCCAGAGTGATGGTTCTCTAACAGAGGCAGTTCTGTTCCCCATGGGACATTTGGCAGATAAGGAAAACGTTTGTACAACTAGGTTGCTGCCTGGCATCTAGTGAGTAGAAACCCATTAGATACGAACCATCCGGCCTGCCTAGAACAAACAGACTTATGCTCTGCAAAGCATCAGTCGTGCCAAAGTACCTGGCCTACAGCATCTGGCCCAAGCTGCTACGTGATCAGCTTCTAAAGGAAATTTTGAGGGGCTGGGGATATAGCTCAGTGGAATAAGCGCTTGCCTTGCAAGCGCAGGGTCCTGAGTTTGATCCCCAGTACTGCAAAAAAAAAAAAAAAAGGAAATTTTGAGGCAAATCGCTACTGTTTTTACTAACAACCACTTGGGTGTTCTTAATGTCTACACAAACACGATAGAAAGCTAAACCTTACAATTCCGTGTTCAATAGGTGACTAAACTGAGGCTCAGGAAAATCCAGTCATTGGCCTAACCTAATCGCCTCAGCCAGTGGTGGTGAATCTGTGGTGTGAGGGCCATGTGGATCTAGTTTTAGTTTACAGCGTGTGGAGATCCACTTTTTCCATCACTGTGTATTGAAGAGGCTGTCTTTCTTTCAGTGTTGTGCCCCTTCGTTGCAGATGAGGTGGTTGTGTCTATGTACTTGTGTCTGCGCTTGTAACCAGTTCCATTAATCCTCAGGTCTGTTGTTTGTATTTTTGGTTTTTTGCCAGTACCATGTGTTTTTTTTTTTGTTTTTTTTTTTTTTTAAATCACAGTAGCTTTGTAGTATAAAGTCAGGGATTGTGATGCCTCGTGACTTGCCTTTGTTGCCTAGAACTGCCTTTGGTAATCTAAGTCTCTTCTAGTTCCAAATAAATCTTAGGACTGTTTTCTCTCATTCTGTGAGGTATGCTTTTGGTATTCTGATCAGGATTGCAGTAAATCTGTGTATGTGGAAGTCTGGCCATTTCACCATGTCTGTTCTTTCTACCCAAGAGCAAAGCATCTTTGCATATTCTCATGTTCTCTTTGATCTCCTTTTTCAGAGCACTGTACTTTTCAGTGTAAAGGTCTTTTACTCCCTTTGTTAGACTGATTCCCAGGTATTTCATTTTTTTCAATGCCAAGGTGAAAAGTGTGTTTCTGTCATTTCTCTCGTAGTGAGTTTATTGTTTGTACACAAGAATGCTATTGATTTTTGAGTATTGACTTTATATCCAGTTACGCAACTGACTTATTAAATCTAGAAGTCTTGTGGTGGAGGTTTTGGGGTCTTCTATGTAGAGTATCATATCATCTGCAAATAATTTAACTTCTTTTCCTATCTTTATGCTTTTTCTTTCTTTCTCTTCTCTAATTGCTCCTGCTAATGTTTCCAGAACTATAATGAATAGGAGTGGTTCCTAATTGTAGAGTGAAAGCTTTCAGTGTTGGACTATTTCATATGATGTTGGCTGTTGGTTTGTCATAGATGGCTTTTATCAGATGGAGATAAAGACCATCAATTCCAATTTTCTGCAGGGTTTTGAGTGGGTATTGGACTTTGTCACATGCTTTTTCTGCATCTATTCAGATAATCACGTGATTTTTGTCTTTGGCTCTGTTAATAGGATGTCTTACATTTAGTGATTTGTATATGTTGAGCTACCCCTGCATCTCTGGGATGAATCCTATGTGGTCATGATGTATATAATCTTCTTGATGATTTGCTGCATTCTGTGCTAGTATTTTATTGATGATTTTTACTTCTGTGTTCATTAGGGAGATTGGCCTGTAGTTGTATTTTTTGGTTGGCTCCTTCTCTGCTTTTGATATCAAGGTAATATGTACTTCCAGGAATGAGTTTTGGACTATTACTTCCCTTTCAATTTCACTGAAGCATTTGTGGAGTAATGGTGTTAGATTTTCTCTAAATTTCTTACAAAATTCAGCAGTGAATCCACTAGTACTTGGGATTTTGTTAGTAAATTTTTAATTACATTTTCAATTTAATTGACTGATACTGGGTTATTTAGAATATTTACATGTTCTTGATTTAGCTTTTGTAATAAATATGTATCTACAAATCTGTCCATTTCTTCTGTGTTTTTCAACTTTTTAGAATACAAGTTCTCAAAGTAGGTATTGATTTTCTTAATTTCTGAAGGATCCCTTGTGATTTCAACCTTTTCATTAGTAATTGCTTTGAGTCTTTTCTTTTAAAAAAAAAAGTTGACTAAACATTTATCAGTTTTATTTAATCTTTCGAAGAACCAACGTTTGATTCATTGACTCTTTGTATTGTTTTCTTAGTCTTAGTTGCACTAATTTCTGCTCTACTCTTTATCATTTCCTCTCTCATTCAAGCTTTGGGCTTGATTTACTATTTCTCTAGAAGTTTGAGGTTCAACATTAGGTTATTTGGGCTTTCTCTGTTTTCCTGCTGTGGGGTTTCAGCACTATAAATATCCCTCTAGGATTGCTTTCATTACATCCCCTAAGTCCCAGTGTGTTGTATTGGAATTGTCTTTTAATTGGAGAAACTAATTTCTTTAATTTCATCTGTGACCCCTTGGTTGTTCAAGAGTATTCTTTAATTTCCATGTGTTTATGTGGTTTCTTTTGCCATTGATGTCCAATATCATCGCACAATGATCTGATAATATGCACAGGATAATTTCAGTTACTTTGTGTCTACTTAAGCATGTTGTATGAGCTAATATGTGATCTATTTTAGAGAACATCTCAGGTGCAGCTGAGAAGAATGTGTTTTCTGATGTTGTGGGGTGGCACTTTATAAAATCTAAGTCTATTTGTTCACAGGTTTGGTTCAGTTCTGATGTTCGTTGATTTTTTTGGTCTGGTTGATCTATTTGTGACAGTGGGGTATTGAGGGGTCTGCATTACAATTGTGTTAGTGCTTATTTGATTTTTCATTTCTATTAAGATTTGTTTTATATAGTTGGTTGCAACATTATTTCATCTATATATGTTTATGATTGTTATTGCTTCCTCTTTTAGTTTTCCTTTAACAAGTATGTAGTGACCGTCTTTGTCTTTTTTAATCTGTCTTGGCATGAAGTTCACTTCATCTGCAAATGGAATAGCTACCCTTTGCTTTTCTGGGTTCTGGTTGCATGAAGTATTGTTTTCCATCATTTCATTTTATGAAGTTTTTGGGGTTTTTGTTTTAGGTAAATGTATTTCTTATATGCAGCACATTTTTGGATTTGGGTGTTGTTTCTTGATCCATTCTGTCAGTCTGTTTCTTTTGGTGAATTAAAACTACTTACATTGGTAGTTACAGCTGTTACGTGTTGACTTATCTTTGTCATTATTTTCCTTTTGTTGGTTCATTCCCGTTTCCCCAGTTTAATTGCTTACCTTGCTTGGTGGCATCTTTCTACTGGTGTTCTTGGAATTGTGGTATTCATTATCTCTGAAATATCCTTCAGAACATTTGTAATCTTAGTAGAATGAAAATAGATGCATAGTGGTACCTCGGTTTGCAAATTTAATTTGTTGTATGATTTTGGAAAAGATGGCCACATTTGTGTTTTTGGAAGAAGGTGGTGAGAGTTGTGTTTGTTACCTGGTAAGAGTTTGAAAACAAAAACAAATTTTGCCAACGATTTTGTTTGCAGACCATACTGTTCTCAAAAGTGTTCACAAATACCAAGGTACCACTTTATAATTATTCATATATATATGTTTCTCTTCCTGTGAATTTCTTTTCTGTAGTTATTTTAGGGGGTGGGATCGTACTGGGAATCAATCTCGGGACCTTGAGCTTGCCAGGCATTTGCTGTGCCACTGAGCTCTCTGTACCCTGGCTCCGTTTTGTGTAGTTTAGAGATGGTCAGATATCATTTATCAGAGTCTTGTTTTACTTACATTAGCTCTGATCCTTCTGAGATATATTAATATATAGTTAAGGTAGACAACTCATTTTTCCTAATTGTTAACTGATTGTTTCAAATAATTTGTCACTGAGCCTTATGTACTTCCATGACTGATTTAAATGTCATGGTAACTTACAGTAACATCCGTGTCTGAGACTCCAGTTCTGTGCCATTGTTCTGCTTGGTTTTGGCCCCCAGGATATTGTTAGTGAACTCTCTTTAAGTTACTCATCTAAAAATGTTAGTTTCCCTTTTTTCTTTCTCTTTAAAGGTGTTTTGGCAAGTTTATCTTTGCATACAAACTCATGAGCTTAGGGGCAATGATATTTTTGCCTAGGATTTTTTCTTTAGATTGCCTTTTTAGATCCCATAGTGAAATGTAGTCTTCTCTCAGATCTTTAATAAATCCTAAGTGTTCCAATTTTGGTGCTATTCCATTTGAGCTTTTAAAAATCTTACCCTTTTAATTTGGTATATATGAAACGCTTCTAAGCACCTTTTTAGTCTGACTTACAGAATTTCCTATTTAGCGTTATTTTCCCCTTGAAACTCTTCGAGGTTTTTTTTTGACTCACAATCTTCTTCAAGGAATTATTTTGTTTCTTTCCTAATAATTTAGCTATTTTCTTTAATTGTTCTTTATTACTCATACGCTTAAAAATAATGGCATAATGCTGTATTTCAGTCCTAAAAATTGCTTCCAGAAAGGATCAGAAATTTGAAATAAACTAAACTGTACCCACCTGTAACAAGTTAAACCCTGTGTGTTCAGTTGCGGTTCTCACACTCTTGTCTGGGAACTTGTGTTTTTACTAAAACACTGAAAAAGAATATTGTTTCAGTTAGAAACACTGGTGATTTTACGCTTGGCTAAGAATTGGTAGTTTCTTTCACATGTCTAATAAATTAGGTACCTGTGCTTTACCATGCCAGCTTTAACGTTTGAATTGTTTTAAAATTAGTGTGTGACAATTGGACATTGATATGCTTTTTATAATAATGTCTTTCACCATTATTTTAGGGTCCCGGTTGCTGTTCTGACCTGGCAGTTTCTTTTCACTATGTTGATTCTACAACAATGTATGAATTAGAATACCTCGTTTACCACCTCCGCGCATATGGTTATCTGTATAGATATCAACCTGCCTTACCTGAGAGCATGCAGAAGGAAGGAGGTCAGGTAAACAAAGATGAACATCCGAAAGCAAAACTGGGGAGCCCTTGAAAGGGAAAGCACAGGGGCCGCGCTGGGACGTCCGGCTTGCACCGAAGAAGGGCTTCTGTGCTTTGGACTCAGACCCGAGAGCCAGTGACGCTCCATGCAGAAATCTCCCAGATGAGCGACTGCAAACTGAAGCTTTAAGTGAGCTGTGAAATGTGTTAAATGTGTTTTGATACAGTAATATATAAACCTACATAAGAACTTGTTTTTAAAGTGGTGGCAATTAGAACTAGTAAAAGAGATTTTGTTACCTGTTCTGACCATGTGTATTATTGTCACTGAGAAACTAAAAACTAAACCAGTTAAATTTGCTAAAACTGCACTGTACCACATTAGTAACACAATGCTAAACAGACCTGCCTTAAAATTTTAGAAGGAAATATTGTTGCTTAGCATTGTTTATGAATTCATTTGCAGTATGATATAAATGAACCACTCCTCCCCACACAGTTGTCTAATGAAAAGTTTGCTGTGATTATTTATAATTAGCAATATTTCTTAAAGAAGACAGAAAAAGAATGGCACTTACCTTAAAGTGCATTAATAAAACTACATTTTGAAATTATCATGGGCCTCGATATATTTGGTTCTAATTAATCTTTCACTGAATCTCTGTTCTTTTCTAACCACTCTTGCATACCATTCTCCACTATTAATATTTATTAAAGCATTAATGTTCTGTAAACAAGCATTTTAAAATATTTTGTTGCAAAATGTACCCATTGTTAATTATGGGTATTAGTAAGTTTAATGCTATTTTGGAATGCTGTTCTTACACCAGTGCCACTATACGAATTCCTCCTTCCAACTAAATACTTATTCTTTTCATTCTCATCCTTTTGAGAAATGAGAACTTGCTTGTGCCTTTCATAACTTAGTTAAAACTTTTAAAATTTATGATTAGGTCTGAGGTGACTGTTACACTGGCAAAATATTTTGAATTAACATTTTGACCAGAGTTAATTAAATGCATTGGAAAATACAGTGTTTAAACAAACTAAAGTATGTTAAAAGACCAAATAATTTATGAACCACAACCTGAAGTTTGACGTTAACTTATTATTTTAGGGTAATTGTCTTCCAGTGGATAATTCTGACCCCGAAGAATACCCATTTAAGCATACCAGCAAAACATATTTCTAAATGTTTCATCTTATCATTCTGTTTGCAGAGAAAGAAAACTTTCAACTTTTGTCTTTACAATACTGAGTATAACAATATTTTGCAGATTTTTTGTAAGATTATTTTCAATATTGTATGATTTTCGTTATGCTAGTTTTACCAAGTTGTCATACCATTGATTCCATTGCTTGGCTAAATAATTTATATTTATTGTGCCAAAACATATCATGACCTCTTTGTACAGTATATTGTAGCGAATGTTTCAGTGACTATGGATTACTCTTTCACATAGTAAAAATACGCATCAACTTTTACCTATTGTTTATTATTTTCATGATGATATCTACAGAATTTCGAGACATTCATTCTGTTCTTTGAACAGCTTCTGACGGTAGTGTGGATATGAATTTGTCTGTGGTCCATATACACTATTATTAGAAGTGTAGTTTTATCATCAACATAAACCCTTAAAATTGACACATAGGAAATGAATGTTGCAGCGGATCCTGGACTTCAGAGTCAGACTGCCGGGTTTTAACTTTTTGCTTCATCACTTACTGTTTTTGTAACCTTGAGCAATTTAGTCTCTCTGTGCCTCAGTTTCCTCTGTAAAGTAGGAATAATACTAGTACCTACCTCATAGGATTTTTATGAGGATTAACAAATATATGCAAGGCTCTTAAAGCACTGTCTAGCCCAGCATAGGGAGCAATAAGGTATAAAGTTTTATTATTCTGTTATCTTGGAGTGTAAATATGTTATTTAAATCAGTAAAATGATCAAATCAAATGGTGAAAGGTTTTTGTATGTTTCTTATAGTATTTATCTAGTACCTACTGTATACCAAGTACTGTGCTTATTCTGTATACAGTAGTGTTAATCCTCACTAATTGAGTATTATTCTCATATTTTACATAAGGAAACTGAGGACCCAGGAATTTGAGTTAACTTTGCACTGTTACAACGCTAGTAAGTAACAGAACTGGACGTCATATTCAATCCCTGTGTATTCATTTGTCTTGGTCAGCCTTGGGATCATTTAGCATGATTCTCATCTGCACATATATGATACGTGACATCTGGTACATTGGCCTGTAAACAGTTGAATAAACCAGCCAGATTGTTACACTGACACTTAAATTGTGGTTTGCACACTCTTGCCTGGGAGTGTGTTTAAATGGAAATCTCAACACCGCAATCCCAGGGCCTTGATTGCAGCTTGGGCCTAAGACTATACATTCCTGCCAGATAACACACAATAGTCAAAGTGGTCTCGACAGGCAGCGTCAGTGACAGCCGGGAACTTGCTGGAAATGCCTTAGCTGAGATGTACTAAACCAGAAACCCCAGGGCGGGCCCGCCATCCGTGATTAAACAAGTCCTAGAGACGAGTCTTGATTCATCCTGTGGGAACCAGTGCCCAACTGCTTACGTGATTGTGGTGCAAACAGTCTTTGGCACACACTCAGGATAACTGCCCCATGGGTAAGGCACTTTTCAAAAACTTAGACAAAGCATGTTTTAAACCACTGTAGTCCAGGATCACACTATATTAAAGGTAAAATATTTAAAGGTAATTTATAAGGTCAGTGGATCACTGATTTTGGCAAAATTCTTTAGCTTCTCCAGAGTGACTAGTATCAGGGCACTGATACTAAATCTGTAAAATCTTTAATTCTCTAAGTTCAGTAAATTCACATTGGATATAAAAGGTTCATTAATTACTAGGCAGTACATTCATTAAAAGCATACATAAGTAAATGTCATCAGATGTCCACAAAAGTGTTAACTATAGATTATAGAGATAGCAAAATGCTATTTTTAATATGCAGTGTTTGTTCTATATGACCTAATGAAGCAAAGACATTCTCCAAGTAGTTGACAGAGCACATGCAATCAGATTTCATGAAAAGTGTTTTATTCACCATCTTTTAGATTAAGATCTTTGTCGTTTATTTCAGTGATACCAGCATACAGGTCTTTGATGTTTTCTGTTCTCTAACAATACCATGTTTGTATTTCCTGGTTAAAATTTCACAGAAAGGTTTTCATCCTAAGATTTAATTATTTTCAAATACCTTAAGTTTCAGAGGCGTTTCTGTCACTGTAATAAGATAGAAAATAAATCACTGGCCAGTTTTTAGTGGTTTTGAATATGGTAATTGGACTTAGACGTTAAAGTCGCTAGCTAGTTATTCTCATAACTGTTTCATCAACATGGGTCTTTCGTTTCCTGAGCCCATCACACTGTATTCCCAGGCTGAGGCACTGTTGTACTTGAAAGACTCCCGCATCTTTTAACAATTTCTGCTGCTTTATATTTTTCCTTAAGAACTAACCTCCACTTTCTAGCTATACTTAATGATGCCTTCATACTATTAATTTGGCTGTTATCAATGATGAGACTTTGTATTACTCGCTGATAGTTTTATAACTACTAATTTTAGGTTTCCCTGTGAGATTAGAAGTTTAAGAATAATTCCTGCTGGCTCTCAGGGTAATTGCCCCACTTAGAAATACACAATTTTAAGTTAATTCTACATTGTAATTATGAAAGGAAGTAAAGTTACTTTGGATCATCTTCATTTCCCCGCCTCTCTATAATCAGCCTGACAGAAACATGCTTAAGAAATCTAGGAGTCAGCCTGTGGTATATCTTATGCTAAATATAACTTTTTGGTTAAAAATGACTCATGTATATATCTGCGTTGAAATAGAGATTAACAAATTGAATTCAGAACTTGTACAAGTTCTCTTTAGAGAGAACAGCCCAAAAAGTAGCTTTAGAGTTGAAGTGTGCTGTATTTCAACTCTTACCTCTTTAGCTCTGTTCATATTAGTTAAATTTGTATTAACTCTGTAGGGCCCTACAAGGAATAATCTACGTGAAGTATGTTATCAGAGGGAAACTAATCTTACTGCTAAGCAGTGTGTTGTACTATATAGTGAATATGTTTTGAAATTTAAGAATTATTTAAAGTCAGCATCATGAATGGTTTAAAAATATTTGGTGACTTGCTTATTTTAAGTGATCACCATTAAGTCAGAAAAATGTATTTTTAAATGTTTTTTAAAGTGCCTTTTGAAAATTTTTAAACAATGGATTTAAACTGCATAAAATAAATTACCATGTTCAAAATTGTTTCATCTCGTTATTTTTAACCAATATAAAAGTTATGAGATAAATATTTTATGAGTAGATTTTTTTGCAGGGGGATTCCCAAAGTTTTTCACTTTCAATAAACTTGCATAATTTTTCTGCAATATGTATTATTCACTTTAAGGCAAAAAAAACTCCACCTCTATTTTAAAATAATATACCTGGTGTACCTTTAAAAAAATTAGAATCCCCTTTTTGTAGTCCATATTGGCTCATGTACACCGAAAAATCCATTTATTCAACCAATAGTGTATCTACTAAAAGTACAACAGTACCCAAGGCATACAGGATCTCTGTTCTCATGAAGTCTTCATTCTAGAGTTAGAAGATAAGTTGGAGATGAGTGGACAAGGCACTTCAGGAAGTGGTGTCGGTAAGATAAAAGTGGTAAGAAAGCATTTTTCTGGCGAGGACCTCAAGGAAGATCTAAGAAAGTAACTCTAATTTTAGCTGAGACCTGAATATGAGACATTGTTTACACTTCAGGAGTCTGTGGAAATCTTTGCACCTACTATTGAAAAAAGTCTCCACCTTTACTTAATTATGCTTTAGACACACGTAAAAGTACACTGAAATGTAATGTGTAAGTCCAAATCCCTGGGGTGTTTTTAAGCATATTTCATGAAGAGCTCAGGTCTATTCGTGCGAAATGTCTGGGAATTTTAGGATATGAGTTACAAGGGAGTTTTTCCTAGGCAGTAGTTTTATTGCAGGTGTTCGTAAGATCTTTTGTGTAGCTGTCTGCTTTCGTTTTCAGAAGCCTGCTGCCCAGTATGTTCTTTAGTAGCACACAGTTATACCTGTATGTAAATGCGGTTGGGTTAGCCAGGCACATAAATGTGTGTAAACCTGCTTGGGTTAGCCAGGTACATACATGTGTGTAAACCTGCTTGGGTTAGCCAGGTACATACATGTGTGTAAATGTGGTTGGATTAGCCAGGCACATGCATGTGTGTAAATGCGGTTGGGTGAGCCAGGCACATATGTGTGTAAACCTGCTTGGGTTAGCCAGGTATGTACATGTGTGTAAAACTGCTTGGGTTAGCCAAGCACGTACATGTGTGTAAACGCTGTTGGGTTAGCTAGGCACATACACGTGTGTAAACCTGCTTGGTTTAGCCAGGTACATACATGTGTGTAAACCTGCTTGAGTTAGCCAGGCGCACATACATGTGTGTACACGCTGTTGGGTTAGCCAGGTATGTACATGTGTATAAACCCAGTTTGCTTAGCCAGGCACATATGTGTGTAAACCTGCTTGGATTAGCCAGGCACATACATGTGTGTAAACCTGCTTGGGTTAGCCAGGTACATACATGTGTGTAAACCTGCTTGAGTTAGCCAGGCACACGTGTGTAAACGCTGTTGGGTTAGCCAGGCACATACAAGTGTATAAACCTGCTTGGGTTAGCCAGGTACATACATGTGTATAAACCTGCTTCAGTTAGCCAGGCACATACATGTGTGTAAACCTGCTTGGGTTAGCCAGGCACATACATGTGTGTAAACCTGGTTGGGTTAGCCAGGCACATATATGTGTGTAAACCTGCTTGGGTTAGCCAGGTACATACATGTGTGTAAACCTGCTTGGGTTAGCTAGGCACATACGTGTGTAAACCTGGTTGGGTTAACCAGGCACATACATGTGTGTAAACCTGGTTGGGTTAGCCAGGTACATACATGTGTGTAAACCTGCTTGGGTTAGCCAGGTATGTGCATGTGTGTAAACCCGGTTGGGTTAGCCAGGTACATACATGTGTGTAAATGTGGTTGGGTTAGCCAGCTGTAGAAGAGCTAAGGAGGTAAATGTCACTTGATGTTGCTTTGGGAGCAGAATTCTATCATTTAACGTGTTCAGACAGCCAGATGTTTTCCACTTAGCTTTATTTAGTTGTGCTAATTGATGTCAGAAAGTAGATTTATTATCTTAAATATAAATTTACTACCTGTTTTAAATTTTCCAAGAGTTTATACTTAAGAGTATTGGAAAGGGTACTGCATTATTGTTGAGTGCATTTACTTTCTAAAGGGAAGGGCCCTACCTCAAACATTTTTTTACCAGATACAGCGTGCTGAAAATATAGATTACCTGCGAGAAATTCCTTGAGTGATTAGGAATGAATGAATATTTAACTGAAATTCAGCAACATTGAAATTCGTCAGATAAACTTGTATTAGTAAATCAGAAATGAACGTTGTTTTGCCGTGAATTTATTGCTGTTTAATGCAGTCAGTATTGCTGCCTGGAATTTTACTGTTAAAATATTGTGTGTGGCATCATCTCATTTGCCAAAGGAGCTGACAGTTGTTTCTGCTAGTGCTTTTTATTCTCTGTCTTCGTTCTTGTTTGGAGCTTTTTTGCCAGGATTGAAATTTTTTCCAAGGCATTTATACACGTTGCTGTGTATATTATGTCTGTATAATAGATGAATACAGCAGCTTTGCCGTAACCAAATACTTGTCTTTTTTTAATGAGCTTCAACCCAACAATTTAAGCTTGAGTTCTCTCAGGAATTCCTAGTGAGAGATGAACAGTACTTCCTCATTTGTGGAAGTACTAAATGATGTGCCCACGAATTTGGGAGCAGTGTCTTAGTCTGAACAACTACTCATGATTTGCTTTTCCTTAGCCTCAATCATTTTTAATAAAAACTTACTGAGTTACATTTTTCCCTTCTGTTCTTACAACAATACTCTCGATCGCGTTTAGGTTGAACATCACTTTTCACTAAGTTTACTGTGATTATTAGATTGTGAAAAAGTGCTAAATCCAGAAAAGTAATAGTAATTCAACGTTGCCTAATTTAGCCCTGTACAAGGCTGTCCTATTTACCACGATTTGTCTTAAAACAGTGTGGATATGATTACTGTATTTTCATACTTGCATTTTTCTTTAATGCTATTACTTTGTCATGCTATGTTTGTATAATAACCAGCTTTATTAAATGAGGCTATTAAAGTATGTGCTTAAAATTGGTCACAGAGATGGTTTCTCGCCTATCAAGTAATTTTTGCAAACCTGCTTGTCCCGTTGAATCCCCCCAGCTGTTTGCCGCAGACTCTGGCTGTCTGACTCTCTCCTGCCTTTTTATCCCAGCTCTTTCTTCCCTTACAATGGCCAGCAATTCTTTAAGATGTTTTCTTGCTCCCATTTTCAGTCAGCAGATGTATTTGAAGCCTTCTTAATTACATACAGTTTATGAACTTCAATTTCCTCTCACTAAACAATTTTCCTTAGAAGTCACGGAAAGCAGAAGGAAGAGGACCCAGAGCACTCCTAGCATAACCCTGGTTTGCTTTTTCCGAAGGAAACATTTCCCTTTAGAACCTACCCCCACCAAGTGAGGGGTAAATGCTTGAAAAACAGTGAGAATCAGCCTAGTTTTTGTTTTGCTTTTGTTTTTCAAGACAGAGTCTCACTATGTGGTCTGCGGCAGCCATAGAGCTTGTTACATAGTCCAAGCTGGCCTCAAACAGTAACAGTTACAGTCCATCCTGCCTCAGCCTCCTCAGTATTGCCGTTTAAGGCATGTGCCGCCACACCTGGTCTGATTTTTTTTTTAATGCCAGTTGATACACTCTTCTCTGGAAATAGTAGTGCTTAAGACTTTGAATGGTACAGTGGCAGAGGGAGCTTTTGCGAACAGAATCACAGCTATTTGAAACAGGCAAAATATTTGCTGGTTTGCTGCGTGAAACACCATCGTAGAAAGGCAGCATGTCTTGTCATTCAGCAGTCGTAGGCATCCGAGCTTCAAGTGCTGCTGTTACAAAAGACAGTTGTTTCCCCGCTAAAGAAATCATAACCTCAGATTGGGGTAAGGGCGTGTGTGTAACAGGCACTCAGCTCTCTCTCCTGGTGGACATATGTGCAGCTTTTGCTAATCTGATTCCAAATGGGTGAGGTACAGGGAAGTAATTTGCACGGAGAGAGGTTGATACCTTCAAACATTTTTTAAAAATAGAACTTCCTAAGTTTAGCCTAACGATCAGTGACAGCAGATTCGTTGGTTTAGATCCATTCTTTTTCATTAGATAGCAAGTTCTTATCCCTCGGGAGTGTAAATCAGCGGCCGAGGGACTGAAGTGACTGAACCCTTCACGTCCCGCACAGGTTCGATCTTTAGTCTGAGGGGTTTTTAGAACTGACAATGATAATCAGAAAATAGAAAATAAATTTCGTAGAAGGAAACATCTGTTAGGTCAAACACAGTTTACATTCAGACCAGTGAAATTTAGCTTTGTAGAGAAAAGATCCCAACATTCGTTATTTAAATGGTCCCTCTCATGTTCATGACTAGCGTTCAATGTAGGACATGTTCTTAAGGTCGTGTGACCTACATGCTAAGCCGTGTGTTTCCCCTTTCTGTCTTCATTTCTTACACAAATATTTAACTGCAGAAAAAACATTAGCTTCTTACGAACATCTAGCCAATATCTGAGCACCTAACACAAGTGTTAGCCTGAGTAATAGGGATACGGCAGGCATGTAGGATTTGTGCTGTCCCGGAGCTCATTTCCTGGGAGTCGGGAAGTGCAAAGAAAGGACTGAAGTGCACTAGAGCTGCACGCTCAGGCGGCGCGTGAGTGGGTTACATCTGTAACTACAGCCCTAAACAGTGGGCATCACTGTCCCATTATGTGCATGAGGAAATTAATGTGGCCACGGCTTGTGGCAGTGGCAGGTAGGAGAGTCAGCATTTCAGTGTGTCAGTGAATAGGCCTGTAAGACCCCAGACTGTTCTAGGTCACTAGTATACATGATAAGGTTTAAAAAACAACACCAAAGTCGAAGGAACTTCCACTCATCTTGTCTTCCCTTTTGGGCAGTATTTTCTCCCCAGTTAATTTGTTCTACACAATGATGCCATGTCCTACTTCCAGGGTCTTACTAAAAATGTCCTCTTCCTAATGCCGCTCTAGTACATTATAGTCAGAAATGACTTCTTTCTGTGCTGTGTGCTATAGCACTGATCAAATATCCCACTAGTGTATGGGAAGATTACTAGCTTTTAAATTTTTTTTTTATCTCATTGCATTTTGGGGTGTATTTATATATAGACACATTTATGATTACATTTGTGAATGTATAATATTGGTATATTAGTAATTATATATTGGTACCAATAGAATGTGCAATGTAAAAAAATTCAGTTTTTCAGTTCTGTGAAGTGTTTTAATGGTATATCTTAAGTATCACAAATTGTCTTAGAGAATATTTTGTGTTATATATATTTTAGATGCCCCTGGAGTGGTTTCTTTTACCCATATTTGCCATAAACTGAAGTGCCTCATAATAGCTGAATTCTAAAATTAAACCCTTCCTAGAGTACCCCAGAGCGCAGTGGAAAAATCCTTTTGTAGAAATATGATCACAGATATTTGAGCAGAAATAACACAAATTTGAGGAATCAGTAATTACGAGAAATAAAGTTTTGGTTGGTCCATTAGCTTTGAACCTTCTGAATTCCAAATTGATAACAGACATCTTGAAAGTGCAGTGAAACATTTAAGTGGTAGTGTCTTTCTCAGTTGCATGCCTCAATTGGGGAGGAGAGTGTCAGAGGTTGCTGGAGAGCAGAATTGAATATTTTACTTGTGAGCCTGAAACATATAAGGGGAACTGAAAGAACCAGATGTTATGCACGGGAAAAAATAGAATATGAACAACTATGGTGTTCTTAGAAGGGACCATTCTAAAGCACCTCATTCCCACGCCCAGCCATAAGTGTAAAAATTTTCTATATCATTAAATGCCTTTTATACTGTAACTTCATATTGCCAAGAAACCTTCATAAGCTTAAAAAAATAAGCCAGAAATATGTTGAATCCAGAGGCCAGGGAGAAAAATGCCACTTCTCTGACAAACCCGTTAACCTAGTCAAGTTGTCAGTATTGAGAGCCAATGGGTAAGAAGTTATTTCCTCACTTTAAACATGTAAAATATTTTCCTCTTGTTCATCTTTCTTGAAAACACACAGAAAAGTACCAATCAGAAAGTCCACCAACCTAACCTATGTTAGGTCTTGTACCTTTACTGCCAGATTTTTTGTGGGACTGATTAGCTACTTAGTAGATGATGAAATCCATTATTTAAATAATACAAACATTCCTTAAAGATTAAACTTCACACAGCATCCCAACCCCCCACCCATCCAAAACTAATCCTACACATCTATGCACAAATACAAATAGGATAGTAACTAACTCCAATGTTACCATTTTTTAAAATAATAGTTCTTGACGCTGTACAGATTGATCTGGGGTGGGGAGCGGGAGGGGCATACATGAGGCCAGAACAAAGTGGGGTCACATCTCTGGAGCGGGAGAGGAAGGAGGGAGAGATGGGTCTTAGGCTTCTCCAGAACAACATCCAATCCTAAAGCAAATGTAACATAGACTACCAGACCCTCAATGGGTGTGGGAAAAGCCAGACTGGATTTCGAGCATAAGGGCAAGGGAGAGTCAGGGAACATGATATTGTGTGGCGCTTCTTGACAAATCTAGATGACAAAATCCATCCCAAACAACTGGTAAGTGGACAAACATTGAGAAGCGAACTGCTAATGATTATTGGGTTATTTAAGTCTGCAAGGAGAAGCAACCCAAGGCTGGGGCAGCACGGTAAGCACATTTTTAAGATGAAGAATCTTTGTACTATCCAAAAGGATGGTTACCAAGTCAGAAAACGTGAAATGGGATAGCAGAAGGTAACATGCCCTAGTTGTTTGTACTTTTTACAATTTAGCAGTAATCTTGTGAAGTTTATCAAGACCTCGAGACATATACCTATATAGTTATAAAAGTAACCACGTTATTAGATAGAAAAAAAATTACAGATAATGCAGCCATAGGTCAAAAAGTAAAGGAACAATTTAAAATGGGAAGTTAACAAGATGACACACTCAGACGTGTGTGATTGCTGACGGAGCAAAGCACTAGAGTTGGAAGGAGATTCACTGTTCATTGTGTTCTGTTTCGAGCTTTTCAAAAATCTTGTTTTCATCACTGAGAGAAAAAAGCTACTGACTCTTCAGTGATTAGAGTTTTTAACTAGCAGTGGTAAAGAATGGCCAGGGTACTGTGCCCAGGAAGGATCTCCAAGCTGAGATGGGTTCCTTTTTAACCTTGCCAGGAGGAATTCCTTCCTTCAGCAGAGAGTACAAAGACTACTGAGTCTGGTTAATGACAAGATGGATGAGGGAGGTAACCGTCTTTATAATGAATGGGAGGTAGTTGACCCATATGAATAACCAGCAGCTTCAGCCGAACCCATTTTAGCCTCTCCTCTTCCATCTACTCCACAAAATATGCTTAGTGCACTTATTCTTAAGCCTAGAGTTCAGAATTCATCCTCATATTTTCTTAAAATTTGTTCTGGCTTAAATCTAACTTGTTTCACTTTTCATGGGCATGGAGGACGACAAACGAGTCCTGCCTCCTGTAAAAATACAGGGCTACCAGTTTCTAGAGCTTAAAGCTTTTTAGATCCTGTGTTTTAAAGATACAGCAACAGGTCTGTAGTTACGTGCAGCGAAATGACATTGGTGATCCTGGAGCTTACAACAGGACTCGATTCTTCTGACTTCCAGATCCGTGGTCTTTGCACTAAATTACAATCCTTATCTTTCTGATCTGTACGCTTTGTACTGCGAGGTAAAACTTAAATGTATTTGGGCTCTGCCTTTTCCGACCATATACAAACAGACTGTAGGTAGAACATTGGTTTTCCAGGCCCTGTTGTCAGGCTATATCCTTAAATTTTTTTCAGTTCTTATGAAAGGAATTGATTCACTTTGTTCATACAGAAATGGAAGTTCAAGCAAGTTGGATTTTATTCCTTTAGGAGGTTGAACATATCCATCCAGAACCTCAGGATGTGGCCTTATTTTAATTAATAAAGTTTTTGCTGATTTAATTAAGGACTTAAATCTGAGGAACACAGAAAAATCCCGTGAAGAGGAGACAAAAGATTCGAGAAGTTACCAAGCGCCAAGGAATGCCAGAAGCTGGAAGAGATGAAGACATGTTCTCCCCAAGGGCCTTAGGAGGGAGCTTGGGCCGGCCAACACCTGCATTGAACAGTTTTGGATTCCAGAACTGTGGAAGAATAAGTTTCTGTTTTTCTAAGGCAAGTTTGTGGTAATTTTTACAGCAGCCCAAAGAAAGTAGTATAAATGCTTATTGCAACAGAGCTGGGAAGTAGCCACAAGGGAATGCACTTGGGACACCCGACGCCAGTGCTCGGGAACTGCAGGGGACTCACAGGGCAGTGATTTGCAGCGGCCTCCTGGGTTGTTCCCTTTAGTCTAGAAATCTCGTTTCCCTGTGCTGACTTTTTGCGCGCGTCCTTTACCGCACAGATTAAAGTCCCGCCTCTTTTCAGCATTCCCTGCGGAAGGCTCGAGTCTGTACTTCCCTTTCAGGAGTTAGCGCTTCTTAAAAATCGCCTTTAAAATTACCGAGGAGGTTTGTTATGCATTATGAGGACAGGGATTATGTATGTCTTGATTCTGGGGGGACATCAGCGGAATTGTATATTTTTTGGAATAAATAAATGATGAGCCCCGGTCCATAGAAAGTTCTTAGACTAGTACAAGGTGTGATTGAAATCTTGGTGAATGTGTGAATTTTAAAAATCATTCCATCATTTTTGTCATTCTCAGGCAGATCTGGAAGCCCAGAACCTTTTTAATACTGACCCACTTCGCATTATGTACATTACAAATACTTTGAATTTTTTTTTTGAACATAAGGTTTCCTAATTATCATATGAACAAATGTATCAGTCTGTCTTTGGGGCTACTGAGTTTTGTCTTGTTCAAACCACATCCATGAATAAATTGTTTTCATTCCTACAGCTTCATGTTTTATATTTACATTTTCTGTTTCCTGCCTCACAAGAATTTGTTCTCTTATATGGAGTAACATACAAAAGTAACTTGTTACTAGCTAGTTGGTTGCTCCCATATCCCAAAATGCATTACTCAGTAATTCATTTCAACATTTATTTCATTTTTATTTATTTATTTAGGCTTTTTGAAACAGCCTCCCTAGGCAGTTCAGGCTGGGCTTGAGCTCACTTTGTAGCCCAGGCTGGTCTGGAATTCACAATGATCCTCCTGACTCATCCTTCTGAGTGCTGGGATTACAGGCATGCGCCACCACACCCAGTGCAACATTTACTTTGAATCACCTTTGTCACACCTGAAACTTCAGTGTCGGTTTGCATTTACGTGTGAGCCCTATGCTAGTCTGCTGTCTGCATGTTTTCTCTGCAGTACTACATTATGTTAATGATTTTAGATACACAATGCTCAACTGGCAGAATTAAGTTCCCTAAAGTAACATTTTGCAAAATGTAATTGACATTTCTTATCACGGCACTATCCCTTGAGGCCTTTTCGGCATTATTACCATAAAGTGCCACTCTTAAAATGTCCAGGTGTTCCTGAGAGGTTCCTGGGGCACAGGGTCACATGTACCAGAGGGGGGTTTCTGCCTCATCCAACCCCCAGGTGGTCCCTAAAAGGCCACTGACTCCATGCCCTACCTGCTCAGGAGGGCACTGCCATCTGCTGCCGCTGACCTGAATCCTGCTTCATCTTTGACTTTGGGGGAAGACCTGGCTTCCTCACTTATTACCCACAGCACAACAGAGATCACACTTTTCTAACTGTTCCAGAACAATGGAAGGAAGTGTCCAGAGAATCATTTATGAAAGCTGCCAAGCTCCTGGAGGATCCTCTCCCCACATCAGGCTGCTCCCTGCCTTTTCTTTGCCCGATTTGCAGGGCATCAGAGGTAGTTCAGCCATCCCGTAAGAAGCTTTCCAGATGCCATCAGAATCCGAGCCAAATGGAAATCTGCACCGAGAGAAAAGAAGAGAATTTCCCCTCTCCCCCATCTAAAGCTCTCAAAACAGCTACCTTCTCTGGAGAAGTGGCCTCTCTGGGATGCTGATAGTAAAAACATTTGGCTTTTGAATTTATAGCCCCAGTGCTCTGACATCATTAAGAACATATCACAAAGCCTTTCTTAGTTATGCATGTGGCAGCAACACCCAAAGCCAGGTGAGGCTGTGCCAGTCAGTCCTTGTGCTTCGACTCAGTGTAGTAAGGGTTGCAAACATGCCTTAGGGTTTGATCTCTGCTGTGGTCCCCTTGTTGACAAAATTAATCAGGCTTGAACTAGAGCAGAATGCTACTTTACCATTTCAGCCATTGCCTTTCTAAAATTAGCTCCATTCAAACTAGTTGCCTCTTCAAATTTCAAAATTTTGGAAGTGGGAGGAGGAAAAAAGTTTGAGATGGATGACATCACCTATATTTTCTTATCATGAATTAAGCCTGTGGCCAGCTGTTTCTGAAGTCAACGGTGTTTTTATCAGCCTTCACCAGCCTAGCCCTTTTCTCCTGTCTTCCTATACTTAGACCTGCTCGTGCTACTTGGAAGAATCTTCGGACAAATGGAAAACTGGCATCCAGATGTCGAGTGACTCAGAGAGCAAGTGATACAGAGCCATGTAACCTGAGCCTGAGCTTTTCAAAGCCATCAAGAGGCAGTGGTCTTTGTGTTTGAATAGTACACACATTCAGCAGAGTGAAAAGAGTTGGAAACCTCCATGTGCTCACAAATCTCAATTTAGAATTATAGGTGACCTCATTGTAGGGCTAATCACCTCCTAATAATGTAAATTGATGGTTTTATATATAATGCTTGATCTATGGTAAGCAAAGAAATGTGCTTATTTGGCCTCTGACTAATTTTATACTCTACAAATCCTAAACTTAGAGAATATTTTCTAAATTTTTCCCTTTGATTACTTCTGCTCCCTGCATGCAATCTGTTTGGAATTTGTTCATCAGTTTGTCCTGTTAAACAATTTTCTTTGCTTCTCCTTACATCTAAAACTGTCAATGTACAGCTACTTAGTTTCTGTTGCTAATGAAACTGAAATAAGTGAAGCACATAAATAGAACCTGTTAAAATTATATCAAATTAAAAATCTTTGGCATCTCGAAACAACAGAATGAAGAGACAACCTACAGAGTGGGAAAAGATTCTGCCAGCTATTCTTTGGACAGAGGACTGACATCTAGACTATAAAAGAATTCAAACAATGTCAGACCTCCTAAAATAGAAGACTAAGTCAAAAAAAATGGGCAACCAGAATGAACAGACTCTTCTCAGAAGAAGTGCAAATGGTCAATAAAAACACGAAAAATTCTTCAACCTCACTGGCTGTTAGAGAAAAGCAAATAAATCAACGCTAAGATGTTATCTTACTCAAGAAAGAATGGCTATAATCAGGAAATCAAATAACAAATGGTGAAGGCGAAGGGGGGGCGTGTCCCTACATTGCCTGTGGGAATGTAAATGAGTACAACCACTGTGGAGATCAGCATGGAGATCCCTTAACAAAAACTAACACTAGAAATTCCATTCCCCACCCAGCCTTTCCTCTTCTAGGTATCTTGTCAAAAGAGTTAAAGTCATCACATTACAGTGATACATCCATCCCTGTGTTTATAGAGGCACCATTGGTAGTAGCTACATCTTGGAAACAACTTATATGCCCATCAGTAGATGAATGGATGAAGAAAATATGGTATCTACACACAATGGAGTCTTACTTTGCCATAAAGAAGGATAAGCTTGAGGCATTCATAGGTAAATGGATGAACCTTGAGACCATAGTGTTAAGTGAAATAAACCCAACACACAAGCTTAAACATACTACGGCTTCTCTTATATGAAAAACCCAAAGTATAAATGAAGGGCATAATAGAAGACAGGAGGAAGTAGATGTTTTTCAAGTGAAACAGGGAACAAGAGACAGAGGAAGGGTGTGAAGAAGGAAGAGAAAACAGATTTAAAGAAAGCTGAAGAAAAAAGTAGACATAGAGCTTTTGCCAACAGAAAGGCAGTAAGAGCTGGAGGGAGCAGGGAGGAATAGGAAGAAAAGGGGGAAAAAACCAGATGCATTAAATTCCCCATATAAATGTATTACAAAATGTACCACAAAATGTACCCTAATGCACTCCAAACATGTACCCATGAAAATTTATAAAATAGGACCTGTGATCACGGGAGCCAGTGATTTTACCCAGAAGCACGGGTATGAGGTTATTTTTCAGAGGGCATGAAAGCGTGGGTTTCCTACGAACTGACACAATTTTTCTCAAGACTATGTAATAGGATGGTAGTTGTTTTCTTACATTAAAAATTACCTTCACTGCATACCCTGATGTGTTACAGTCTGGAGTTGTCATGGTTACTTCCACTTTGTGTCAGTAATTCTGGCAGTAATTACTTGGAATTAGTTGTCCCAAAGGTAATTCTACCTAAGGTGCGACCCAAATTATCCTATACGCAGAAGGCCAGCAAACATTTGTTTTATTTCCTAGCTTTAATATAAGTCAGAATCACACCCAGCATGTATCAAAGGCATCAAATCCCCTAATACCTTCAGAACCAGAGTCAGCCAACACCCTCTTTTTTGTATGGGAAGCTACGTCTCAAACAATTTGCCAGGTAACTATCAGGTTTCCAGAGCCAAGGATGATTGCTGACCCTTGATGATTTCTGCCAACATTTCAGAGCTGTCTTCTAAAAACAGTAGCCTCCCCTCCCCTGACAAAACAAGGGGAAAATTCATTGCGGACGCTCCTCGCTTTTCATTCGTGTTAACAGTTCAGACGGAAATGAACATACAACTCGATGGAACACACATACAGTGACTTCATTTTCCACTTTGCCTCATTGCAGTAGGAAGAGCCCAGCCACCCGACACACCATTTTCCTGCTTTAGTGGTTTGAACTTGCATCAGAGAAATAGAATAACTTCTTCAGTTGTGTGCTATGACACCACAATTTCCTTCCCCCGGGATAGGATTTAACTATGTGTACATGAGCCCACTCTAGACAGGGCAGTGAGGTGAGAGGAAACATCATCAGAGAAGGGGGAAGGGGCCAGCCCTGTGCTTCACTAGCAATGAGGTCTCTAGAGAAATCTCTCTCTTTTTATGACTCACTATAATTTCCACTAAGAATAAACACAGTATCTTTCAGTAACTGGCCAGAGGGAAGGTGGGGAAGTGGAACTAGGGAAAGCACAGACCAACTGCCTTGGGAAGAAGAGCCACTTTGTGGTGGTGCTTGGCTTAGCCCATCACCGAGGGTTTGTGTTTTCAAAGTCCGTTTTCTTAATCTTTTGTTCAGTTTTCCTCTACAAATCTCTCTTACTTTTCTCTCATTGCTGAGACAAAATACCCAACATCCAAAGTTGAAGGGGAAAAAATGGTTTATTTAGCATACAATTTGTAGAAGTTTCAGTCCATAATCAGCTGGCTCCAAGGCCAGGTGGCATGGCAGATAGGCCTCTGTCTTGGTTACTTTTTTCTCATTGCTGAGACAAAATACCCAACACCCAAAATGAAGAAAGGTTTATTTAGCTTGCAGTTTGTGGAGGTTTCAGTCCATACCTGACTGATTCAGAGGCAGAGTGGCACATGGCAGAGGGCAAACGTTCATGGCAGCAGACAACCAGCAAAAAGGGAGTAATGGCAGCAAAGCAGCCTCTCTCCTTCCCTTACATTATAAACAGGCTGCTCCCACCCAGGGGGCATGTAGCTCTCACACAGTGTCCATGCCTTCCTCTTCCACAGGCTCAGGATGTGCACAAAGTAAGCACCCTGGCTTCCTGCTGAGTTACTCAGCCAAACCTCTAGCCTCCCCAAGTTGACACAATGTATAAACCATAACAGCCTCACAGGAGAGACATTCATGGTGGACGGAAGGTAACACAGCAAGGGAGGGGGAATTTAGCAGCTTTTTTCAGTCCCTTTTATATTCTATCTAGGCTACGAGGACTATGGTGATGCCAAACGAATCAGTGGACTGCCTCAGTTATCACACACCCTGAATCCCAGCATCACACACTCTGGATCCAGCTACCTCTGAAAAAGCCCCACCTATGACTACATGAGGCTTTGGGGGACACCTAGACTCAAACCATAAAAAGTCCCATTCTTGTATTCATGTAAAGGACTAATGATTGATTCTAGTTACTCTGCTGCTCCTGGGATTACAGAGAGAAAAAGAGACAGTCCAGCCCCAGGAGCGCAGTGTCTAGAGATGGCCCCTCCAACCTGACCTTACAGGATCAGTGGCTCTTCGCATAGGGCAAACAACATGAGCACTGAGGCCAAGGGCTTGGAAGGACAGAGCAACTCAAAGATGAAAAATGACTACCCAGGATAGAACACTGCCAGATTCACTGTCCAGGGCCAATGAGGTAGCTTTTTAAAAACCAAGATATTCTGTAAGGTTAGAATTTAGGGGCACTCACTCAATGACTTCTATAATGAGCAGTTTTATTTGTAGCATTTGCCTATCTACTAAGTTTAGGGATTCTTTCAAAGTTTTAAATCCTTAATCTTTACTTCCTCAAACACATTAAGCATAATCCTAGAATCCACACTGGTAACTCCATTGTCCAGGTCCCCTATTATTTTAGACCTATTGTCTGCATTTCTCTCAGTGTTCATTTATATTTCCTTATCTTTTGGCATTGCTATCTTATTTGGCAGGAATAGGACACTTCTCACCTGTTTGAATAGGAAGCATGAACCTGTGACTCACCTTATGAAATCCTTAAAATCTCTGCTACCCAAATTCCACCAGTGGCAATGGCAATATGTAACTGACAGCCTGAGAACCCCACTATCTCTTTGCTGATTGACCTCTTAGTGAGGTTACAGAAAGCTCGGCAAGGAATTGTTGTCAGAGAACAAAATGAGGGAGGGCTCCCTGACTGCCGCAATGTATAGGGTACCCACAGTGTATTAATTAGTATTCAACCCAATAACATCATTTAACTTCAGACAACCAAGGATGAACAGACCCATGTGGTCTGAAGAGGGAAGATAATGTTGTACTGAGTCCCTGAGCCATTACACATGATCCTACTTTGTGCTTAGAGAGTAAGTGCTGAGGAAGCACTTGCTTTAAATGCGTTGAATTATTCTGTCTTTTCTTGCTTCCAATGTGTGTTTAAAATGTAGCAATTTAAACTGGGTACAGTGGCACACCTATAATAACATGTACATGAAGCAGGCAGGTCATGTGTTTGAGGCCAGCCTGGGCAGCCTAGCAAGACCCTGGCCCAAAATGAAAAGGGCTGAGGATGTAGCTCAGTAAGCCACAGGTTCAATCAGGATAAATTTGAGCCATTTGTAGTAAAATGGAGGCACCTTGAGACCATAATATTAAGTGAAGTGAATCAGACACACAAGCTTAAATATTGCATGGTTTCCCTTATATGAGAAAGGTAAATATAAAAGAGCAAAATAAAAGAGCAAAATAAAAGGGATAATAGGAAAAAACAAATATGTATGTTTTTAAAAAGGGCAGAGGGTCAAGAGATGGGGTGGACAGGAAGAGGGTAAGAATTAAGATGCGTTATGTACATGTACCAACTCCCCACGACAAATGTAACTATATATCGAAAACCTATACTGATAAAAAATAAAAATTGAAAAAATAGTAAATTTGATGACCAATAAAAAGGCAACATCTATATCATTTATCACTCTATAGAATTATTTTTTAACCCATGGTAATTCCCTCTTTCTCTGTATTTTACACTGCAAAGAAACTTAAAGCCAAACTGCTGCCCAAGGTATACATGACTGGAAACCAGAACCCTCTAGTCCCTCTAACCCAAACTGGCCTTTTTGATTTCTACCACATCAAGGAGCACCTCGTGTCCTGTTTCAGGTTGGGCTAAGAATTACTATTTTCTAACTTGTCTCAGTTTCCATGAAAACCAAGGATACCACAGACCTAGAAAACATCTACAGAATTGTACTTCAAGGCATGAAATGGATACACAGATACATATATCTTCATACCCACACTGATTCCATTCATTCTTTTCTTAAGTACTACCTGTTCTTCTTTCCCAAAGTGTGCAAACTCCAGCTGGGCATCAACATGTCAGTTCCAGTCATATTACCACTGTGACAATCCCGAGTGGAGGTCAGGGATCTGCGCACAACCTCTGCCCTCTAGTAGGGCCTCCTGGGTCAGCAGGAGCAAGAGCGAGGCCACCTCTTCAGGCCATATTCCCATCCCCACCCCCACCGCCACTTCACAGGAGAAGGTGAATTTGTAGGAAATAATTTCCTTGAATTACTTTTCCAGAGATGGTGGATAATTCCTGAATATTATTGTGAACTTTGAAATACTGCCATTATTCCGTAAATGCCATATTCTGAATAGCTATGTACAGCTGACAAGCTACCCTTCATTTGAGCTGTGCCCAAAGCCTGATACATTGAATGCACCATAGAAAGAGAACAGTTAGACACATGTGCGTCCTCTCTGAAACTTTCATATTCCTGCCGTTTGCTTTTGGAACTCTCTTGGGGATGAAATGGAGACTTTAGAAAAGAAACACGGACACTCACCTGGGATATTAAAATCCAAACAAAATGTATTTTTCAATCATATTTTAAACTGCTAGACTACTTGTATATTCCTTATTGAATTCAACTCAAAAATATACGGGCACTGGACATGTGCAGAGATGCAACTGCTTTGAAGGCCTCTGGCAAACCATCTGTCGTTACAGTTGGTGAGACTTGCAAGCCCTGTTGCCATCCAGAGTGCATCATGCAGGAGTAACACCTCTGCAGAGGTACCAGAATGGGGTCGGACAGAGAAGATGCTGAATTATAGCCATGGCCTGCACCAATCACTTGGGAAATGGAGCTTACACAGCCTTTTATTCTGATCCCACTGGGGGCAAAGCTGCCTGACCTTGACATCTCTGCATTGCATAGTCATTGCATGAGGGATGCCCAGTGCATGAGGGATGCCCAGGGCTGGAGCATGAGCTTGGACGAGATAATGCTCTTCAGCTGAGGGTAATTCCCTGAGAAATGCTTAACTGAGAGCCATCAGCTGCCAATACTCCCAGCAGCTAAAGAATGGGTGCCTCCAACATGAGAAGAGAACTAGGCCATGTATCTCACTGTCCACCATAGAATCACAGCCACAAAATGGCCATAAAAGCTCATTGATCATTTCTGTCTCCGAGCTGAAGTATTTTTTTGTTTTGGTTTTTTAGAGCTTACGCTCAACTCTCCCATCAGCAGTACAGTTCCTTGTACTTTGATTTGATGTGCCTTGTGCTTTGATTTGTTTTTAATAGTTAATTTTTTTTCCTATTCAAAGACTGGAAAATCAGACTAAAACAGTACTGGGCTGAGAACTCCTGAAAAACGCTCTGGATAACTGTAAAGACATGTCTTGCTCCAAAAGAATAAATTAAGATCAGCCCACATGAAGTTGAGCTTTTGGGAAAAGTAGAATTGATTAGTGGACAGAAGTAGGCAGCTACCTACTTCCTAGCATGACTGGGATCCCCCTTGAGAGACTCCCGTAGGTCATGAATTCTGACATTCTTTCCACAGCCTCTAATCCCAGGGGTGCTGACCTGCCAACACCCCTCACATGAACCAAAATATCTCCTCTTACTGTTTCTCACTTTTTTTTAACTGAAATTCCTGTGCTTGTACATCTGATGCCTCCTGCTCTCCAGGTTAGGCCAGCCTGTGGATTTTCCATATCTAAGGCCAGAGCATAAAATCGAACCTACCATTATACTTGCTCTGGTGTCTGCCTAATATGGTACATAAATTATACCCACGTGGAGCTTTCACAAGATAGGTGCCACTTCACTGGGGGATTGCTAACTAGCAGGTGTATCAGTCACCTTTCCCACTGCTGGGGCCCAATAACTTGACTCCCACAGTTTAAAGGAGGAGGAGTTCAACATGACTCCTGCTTCCAGGGGCCTCCATCCATGCTCAGCTGGCTCCAAGCCATGGCAGAGCAGAGATGCTTAGTTTGTTGAAGGAAGGAATGATGGGACACACACCCCATACAGTCACGGCTTCATGATTCACCAGACACACACACACAAAGCGTGTCCCACTGCCCCGGGATGGATCACAAAGTCCGTCAGACTGACACCCTAACTGCTACACCAGACAGGATCCAGACTGCAGGATGGATGAGCCAGGAAGCAAAAGGATGAGAGCTCCACGGGGACATAGATGGGGGGCTATATAGGCAGAACTTCTCCAAAAGACCACCCCAAAGATATCCCAGTTCCCAGAACCTGTGACAAAGATAACATACCATTTCCATGTTTGCACCGTGTTATAAGATACAGCCATTAATCTTAAAATAGATTGTCCTGGACTACATACAGGGGCCCACAGTAAACACATGGGCTGTTAAAATATAGGGGTTTTTTCTATCTGAAGCCAAAAAGGAAGTTAGAGAGAGTTAAAGCTTGAGAAGCACTGGACACATTTCATGTTTTGATGACAGATGGAACCTTGCAGAAAGGAACGTGAGTGGTTCCTAGGGGTACAGTGAGGACCTCATCGGGCATCCAGCAAGAAAATAGGAAGTCGTTCCCATAACCACAAGGAACTGAAATCTGCCAATAGCCAGAGTAAAGTACAAAAAAAAAAAAAAAATCACAAATGAAACCATCATAAGTAGGGCCATCTCTATATAAATCCCTACTAGTAGCTTCTATTCCTCTGGAAAACTCTTCTGAATTAGAAGCAACCATGACACAGTAACAGCCAAAAATATATAAAAATATACAATGACTACTTACATTTAAAAATACTACAGTCGGGGGCTGGGGATATAGCTCAGTGGAATAAGTGCTTGCCTAGCAAGCGCAGGGTCCTGAGTTCGATCCCCAGTACCGCAAAAAAAAAAAATAAATAAATAAATAAAAATAAATAAAAATACTACAGTGAAATATGTGTTGCTCAAAAAAAAAAAAAAACCTCTCCCTTGCTCTCCCCATCATTTTGCACTCTCTGAAGCAGTTCTAGAAGCCCTCTTTGGAGAGTGTCTTTATGGGTTATGATCAAATACAGCGGAAGTTGCTGCAGAGTGCCATCCAAAGGAAGGCAGGCTCCTAAAAACATTAGTGTGTCTTCGTCTACATTATGCACCAGACCTGGCCCTGTCCAACTTCAGACTCTCCCTCAAAGTGAAAGCAGCAGAGAAAGGTAAATGTTTTGATTCAGTGCAAGAACAACAAGGGCAACTAGAGACACATGAAATGGTACTCCCAGAAGTGCTTCAGAATGTGGCAAGAACTATAGGATTGGCATCTTTGCAGTGAGGGGGAGGATTTGGAGGGAGACTATTGGTAATGTGTCTTTCACTGTAATAATTTTTTAAATTAAACATTTACTGTATTTTTTTTAAACCACATTTTATCAAAGACAACTCCGCAAGAAGTAGGGAGTTTCTGGGAAAAGTTTTGCTTCTGAAAGAGAGAGGAAGGTGCACAAGGTCAGCTGTCTGTGCCGTTCCTGGGCATGGCAGAGGAAGGGCATGCTGCAGGGGCAGCAGCAGCAGTAGCCACGAGGGAAGCCAGATCAGATGAAGCCTAACATGGAGGGCTAGAAGGATAGAAAGAACCTGGGACTCTCATGAGAGCATCAAGCTGCAGGAATAGAGGACATTTTGGTGAGATAACTGAGTTATTACTGGGTATTTTTTTACTGAAAGAATTTCCAAATATGCACAGCATTAATTTAAAATGCGTATAATTTCTGTGGGTTAGACTTATTTGCATTTTTTTTCCAGTGCTGAGGATTGAACCTAGAGTCTTCTCACTGAGCTACATCTGGGCCCAGTTTTTAGTTTTATTTTGAGACAGGGTCTCAATAAATTGTTAAGTTGCCCAGGCTAGATTCAAACTAGTGATTCTGCTGCCTTGGCCTCCTGAATAACTGAATTACAATTATTTGCATTCTTAACAATCATCCTATTATTTGTAAACTGAAATCTAAGCACTGCTGTTGTAAAGTCACCTGTCCAAAAACCAAAAGTGTTCATATCTGGTGCATGCTTTTTCCACCTTATGGGAGAGAGAGGAGGGGAGGGCAGGGGAGGGGAGGGGAGGGGAGGGGAGCAGCCCTCTCCTGGCCATGCTCCCTGTGGGGAGGCTGCTGTTACACAGCCAGAAGGTGATAACGCCACAACCTAGAAAAAACACGCTTATACGCTTTTTATTGGGAGGTGGGAAGCAGTCTATAGAGCCAATATTTGCCAATAAATCGGGCAGTAATAGGTGTATGGGGAGGAAAGAGGCCGTGAGAGTAGCCAGCATAGCATTCGTGTTTCCCATTCATTGCAAAGGACCTGCTGACAAATAGGACAGGAGCGCCCGGAAACTCTGAAAATGCTGACCTACGTGTTTGTACAGCTTTTCCTAAGTATATTAATTCCATGAATCAGAACCTACCTTAATAATGTAGCCAGCCAGAGACACAATTTCTTTGCCCAAAAGTCTTCCAGTCTTTTCCTCTAGAGTGACTTTCATTTTCGTCTAACCCTAGAACCGTCCCATTCGGGATCTCACGTGCGCTCCCCGAGGAAAGCAGCCTGGTCCCGTCCCCTCACTGCTCCATCACAGCCTGCAGCACGGTGCTATGAACACGGCTAAGGGGTTGAACCAACGTCAGCTGCAGGATTGCAGAAGATGCAGAGGGCCCCTGGCACTTTGGGGACTTGTGTTTTGTGAGGCACTTGGAATACAGAGTGTGATCAAAATTACAGTGAATGTTTAAACTTTTAAAAATGCATTACAGTAAAAGACACGTTATCAAAATCCTCCCCCCTTGCTGCAGGCACACGCGGCCCATTATTCTGGCCACTTTCTGAAGCACTTCCGGAAGAGTACTTCAGTGAGTGTCTTTACAAGGGGTGGTGGAGAAGACGATGCTGCTACCGCCTGCCATCTGACACAAGCAAGCTCGTAAAAGCATCGAAGTGCGTCCTCATCCACCTTAATTCCTGGTTCTGACGGCGTGTCACGTCCCACACTTCCCCAAAGTCAAAATGACCGAGAAAGTTAAATACTTTGCATGGATTCAGGACATCAAGTCAGCCAGGAGAAGCATAATGAAAGATGGTCACAGAGAGAGATCACCATAACTGCTTCAAAAAGTGAGAACGGTAAGACACACGTATACAGAGTGAAGTATTTTGAGGGAGATCAATGGCCATGTGTGTTTCACTACAATACTTGATAAGTTTAGAGATGTACCATGCTTTTGTCAGACTTTGTACACACTATCTCCTTCTCTCAGACAAACCCAAGACACTGACAGATACAGTGTACTGCTAAACATCACAGCTGAGCAGAGCTCACTGAGTTTAATCCTGTGTGTTTTCTCCCAGGTTTATTTCCCATTGCCTGACCTGCTCTCCTCCCTCAAACACATCTGTTCTATGAAGATTAAATGGAACGGAGCAGGAACTATATACTTTCAACAAATACCATGGTGCCACTTAAAAGGAGAAAATAAACACTGTGGCTTCCTCTTATAAAACTGGAATTTAATGTCCTTCTGATGGTGACCCACAAGTCTTCTATTGTGTGATATGTGCAGCATGACCAGTATATAGAAATTTCATACATTTGCTGTGAGAATGCATTAAAGCGCGAGCTTTCTGATCCTATCCTTTTTTACCTCACCTGATTCATATCCCAGTTTACTATTTTGCAGCAAGAACCAGGAGCTCATTAAATGCATATGAAAAAAAAATAAAAGTCTGTTTTTCCCAGACTCACTAAACAGATGTTTCTTACCTTAGGGCAAACGTTTTATGAACTGAAAAACAAACAAAAAGCAAATAAAGAACTCTGAATTCAATTTCCTATAACTGCTCCAACATCAAAAAGGCTAATTGTTCACCTGGGAGGAAAAGAAACCGCTTGTAATGAATCAAAGACTTATTTTCTTGAATCTCGATAGTTCTCTACCAAGCACTAAAACTGACATATTTTGCCTATAAAAACTGTAGTTGAAAAGTCACTTTGGGAGGAACTTGTGGGAAAACAACAACCTGTCACTCTATTTCCTCTGCCTTCAGTGTTTTCCATTCCTCACACTAGAGGTGGAAAACGAGTCTGAGAACCGGGGATGCCTTTGCTCCTTGACAGGGGCACAGCCCTGTGTTTCCCGTCATGCGGACACCTTCTTATTCCCCTATGGCTCCAAGGGTGTCTGCAGAACATGGCTCCTCTTAAAGATGGCCTGTGCACCTGCCACATTCTCCGTCTTCGCTGTCCAGATCCTCTGGGCTCCCTCTCCAGCCTCAGTTCATTTATGTCCAGGGAACTCCTCCCACTCTTCTATCTCTCAGCATCTGTATTACAATTATTTAGTACAAATCTTGTAATACATAGGCTAGATTTCCTAGAAGGCAGGACCTAAGTTTGGCTTATCTTTGCTAGTCCCACAACATCCGGGACCGGGGTTGAACCTAGGGTGTAGTGAATGGTTCTCTGAAGTAGTCAGAACAACCTGCTTCCTATAAAAACATGCCCCTTCCAAATGGCCCAAGAGTAACAAAATGATCCTGAATCGTAACTAGGTATGCAAAACTGTCTTCAGGCAGTGTGTTTAGTCTTCAGAATTTTGCTGGTGGTCCAACAGCCCCAAAGTACCCAAGTGCTGTGATTAGTTACTAGCGTCCCTTTCTTTCTAAAAGATCAGTACAGTAGAGAATGGTCGGATTGTTTCCATTACTTGAGATTTAAACTTCACTCACAATGAGTGAGGTCCTAGCTACCTGAAAATCTGACTAAGGCTTTTGCTGAATGAATGAGCTCACCGCTCACTGACCATGTGGAAGACAGGCCATCAGAAAGCGTGAGAGGAAAAGGGGGTACCTGAGTTGAGATTTCGCGCAGACAGTTCTTGAATACATGAAACACAATTTTATCACCTGTAAGACAGAAATGTTAACAAAGTCCTGGAATTGTGTTGAATGATCTGAGTGATGTGTGTGTCTGCCGAGGTTCAACAGGGCAGTTATTTGAGCGAAAACTCTTGGGAGTAAAGAGCACATAAAGGGGTAAGGTGCAATCTGATTCCATATCAGCTTAAACATTTCCTTCCTCTTTCTGTTGTGTTCTTTAAATCTTAACTCTCAGCCTATGTGGAAAATGCTACCACACAGCCAGGCAGAAGGGCTTGAGGCATACACAGAAGGGGCTCACAGGGACAGCTGGAGACCGCAGTAGCCAAGGCCTGAGCAGATCTATAAATACTGCTCAGGTGTTGCTACGTTCCCAAATGAGAGTTTCTGAAAGGATGGTGTTAGTTTTTGATGGACAAGGCAGAGAGTTTTGTTTAAACATTTAAACAAACTCATTTATCAAACATTAAGCCAAATAGGAAAAGGAAAAACTTGCCACTATAACAAATAGGAATCTGTCTTCTCAGCTCCACTGTGTTGACTGTTCAGGATTTTTCATATGGTTGTTGGTGTTTCTAGAGATATTTGTGTGTTGGCAATACTTTACTCACAAATACCTTCTGGATGAAAATATGTCTCCTGAAGTACTAGATATACTTAAAAAAGATAAGCTTCACTGCTGAGGAATTTACCAACCTTGAAATGCCCACATAGGAATACCTCATATTATTGTGTTGCTTTTTACTGAGCTTTACAGATATTGCATTTTCTTTGACAAATTAAAGGTATGTGACAATCTTAGGTCAAGCAAGTCTGCCAGTGCCATTTTCCCAATAGTATGTACTTATTTTGTGTTTCTGTGTCACATTTGACAATTCCAATGCTTTAAACTGTTTATTATTATATTTGCTATGCCAATCTGTGATCAGTCATCTTTTTTTTTAATGGTACTGGGAATTGAACCCAAAACCGTCACACTGGGCTACATCCCCAGCCATTTGTCACTTTGGGAGAGAGGTCTTTGCTGTGTCATTAAATTGCCCAGGCTGTGCTTAATCCTCTCTCTCCCAGAGTTCTGGGATTATAGCCAGGCATCATCACACCTTGCTGTGTGATCATCTGTCTTTGATAGCACTATTATAATTGTTTTAGATACCATGACCTGTGCCCGTATGATGTGGAAAACTTAATCCATGAATATTGTGTTTGTTCTGACTGCCACTACCCCATTTCTCTCCCAATTCCTTGAAACACAAGAATAGTGAAATTAAGCTAAGTAGTAACAACTACAGTGGCCTGTAGGGGTCAACTAGAAAGTCTCCCACTTTAGATAAAAATCTACATATGATTAAACTTCGTGAGGAAGGCGTGTGAAAGGATGAGATGGTCTGAAAGACAGAGCTCTTGCACCCTGTGATAGATTGACAACCAGTGGTCAACTTATAGCCCTCAGCTGAACTGAGTAAGCGTGGTGCTGGGTGTGGGAGGTCCACCTGGGGACTGTTGCCAGCAGCACAAGAGGCAGAACTGAAGAAAGGCTTTTGGGAACTGAAGGCGGCTATGGGGAGCTGAAAGGCTGTTGGAGCTGGTGGAAGCTGCAAGGAGCTGTTGGTTCTGTTGGAGGAGCTCGTCATGCTGGCTTTCTTGATGAACCTGGATGCTCTCATCCTCCGAGGAGCTCGGGACCTTGTTGGCACTGAGAATAGCTTCAGTTCACTTTGGGGGAGCTCAAGATACTCAGAGCATGGCTTCCTGGCTCCGGAGTGGAAAATGGTGCACTGCTGGTCTCCTAGAGAAGCTTGCTGTGTTGGCTTCCCTGATGGGAACTCGACCATCTTGATCATCAAAGGTGCTCGAGACCTCACTGTTGCTGAGGACGGCTGTGGTACCTTCCAGGGGAGCTCCGTTTCTTACTTTGCACATCACTGCTTGGCTGCAGTGCACATCCCTCAGCCTGCTAGCACAGATCCTTCATCCCACTGGCACAAACTTCCTAGATTCCACCAAGGAACTCTGGGCCTTCCCAGCACAGATCTGTGAAACAGGCCCGCCTGAGATGTTGTTATGGGCTCTGGGCCTCCAGCTGGATTCGTGGGAGGCATTGTTATGAGTTCTAGGTCTTAAACTGGACTCATGCAGGACATTTCTGTGGGATCCAGGCCCTCTGCTTGATTTTCTTGGCCTTAGTGTATGGACAGATTTCCTGTACTTTTTTGTATACTGTTCTTTGGGTAACTATTACAAATAAGCATATAAACTCTCGGTCCTGTATTATATTGTTTCACCTTACACAATTAGCCCCAAACCAACACACACCCATTAGCCAAATTTTGAATGTAATAAAAACAGTGCTACTCCAGAGAACACATGAATGAGAAGTGAAACAGCATTATTGCTGATGTAGAGAAAGTCTTAGCGGCCTCGATAGCTCCAGCCAGCTACAACATTCACAGAACCCAAAGACTAACCCAAGTTAATGTCCTAACTCATTGAAGGCTGAAATAAGCAAGGGAAGTGCAAGAGGAAAGCTTGAAACTTAGACGAGTTGGCTCCAGAGCCTTAAGGAAAGCCGCTGTTGTGTCACATGAAAGTGCAACATGAAAGCAGGAAATGCTAACAGAGGAACTACAGCAGCTTTGGCAGATCCGGCTAAGATCACCGATGCAGCCAGCTGCACGAAATACGGATTTTCAATATTTCAATATAGATGAACAGCCTTAGAGTAGAAGATAATCCCATAGGGGATTTTCATAGTTCGAGAAAAGTTAATGCTTGGCTTTGAAGCCTCAAAAGAGTCTTTCTTGTTAAAGTTCAGTGTCGCTGGTAACCTTAAGTGAAAGCCAACGGTCATTTTTCATTCTAAAAATCCTAAGGCTCTGAATAATTATACCAAATCTATGCTTCCTGTGTCTTACAAATGCGACAAGAAGGCCTAGAAAATAGCACATCTGTTTACAAAATGGTTTAGTGAATATTTTAAGTGCACTGTTGAGAACTGTTGCTCAGGAAAAAAAGATTCCTTTAAAAGTTTTACTGCTCACTGAAAATGCACCCAGCGGCCTACAAGCCCGAATGGTAATGTACAAGATTAGTGCTGTAATCTCAGTTTTTCAGTTTTAGGCTTAAGAAATACGATTTATAATAATACATTTGCTATAAATTCTGATTCCTTGGATGGATCTTGGGAGAGGAAATTAAAAACCTTCTAGAAAGAATTCACCAATCTAGGTGCCATTAAAAGCATTGTGATTCATAGCAGAAAGTCAAAACATCAAAAGGACTTTGAAACCAGGTGATTTCAATCTGCAGGGATGTTTTTGATGGGCTTCAAGATTTCAGTGGAGGAGGTATCTGCCAATGTAGTAAAAGCAAAATACTAGACTTAAAAGCTGGAGTCACATGGTGTGACTCAATTTCCAGTTTCATGATAAAACTTTAATGAATGAGGGATTGTGTCTTATGAATAAGTAAACAGAACAGTTGATTGAGATAGAATCACCCCTGGAAAGATCCCGTGAAAGGCCAACAAAGGATTTAGAATATTATATAAGCTTAGTGGGTTAAACAGTGGCAGAGTTTGACAGGATTAAATTTAATTTTGAAGGAGCCACTATGGTAGGTAAATTACTATCCAGCAATTTGCAAGCATTTGCCAAAGAGAATCTTTTCTGAAAGGAAGCGTCAGTTGATGAAGTAATCTTCACTGTTACCTTAAGAAATTTTCCAGCCGCTCCAATCTTCAGCAGTCATCAGGGAGTATCCATCAGCAGGGAGACAAAATCCTCCACCAGCAAAAAGACTGAGAATT